>OZ010794.1:283478308-283788296 GCA_963932465.1 Maratus speciosus | reverse complement strand
CGCGGCCATGGAATCATGGCGTTGAAGTTGTGAAAAATGTGTACGTCTGCAGGGAGATTATGTCGAGAAGTAACACCAGTTTCATAGTTTTCGGGTGAGTAGTTACTTAGAAAAAAAATCAGAGCCCTTAGAACTTGAATGCACCTCGTATATTTTACCTGTACGCTAATAGTCGTACTTTTCATTGTTGTGCGTGTTTTGTGCAGGATTTTATATAATCGGAGGTTTGTCAAATGCTCGACATTTTTATGCTATATAGACTGAGTAGACAAGGACTTATAGTTTAAAGTAGATTCCAAATCACCACAAATACTCTACCACACCTAGGAATTAAATCCGACATAGTTGAATGGAAGGCCACGGTGTTGACCATTCAATTACCTGGTGGGTAATCCTCAATAACTTCCAATAATGTACTTTAATTTGCTTAGGAGATTTATTAGGCACACCAATTCTCAATTAACTGCATATACTTCTAGTTCTTAGAAAGTAATTGAAAACCTTATCTAAAAACAAGTAGTCCATTTACATAACCAATTCAAAGCGAACTGTATTATATGTCTAATTTGATTAATAATTTATTATATCAGAGTATATTAGCGCTTAAATTTCTATTTTTCCTAATAAATTTCACGCAATTAGGAAATAAATTTAGTTTAGACATAACTATCATATCATGATGTGATATGATAGTATCATATCATATCAAGACATAGCTGCCAATCAAGAAATTCTAATTTCTTGCAAAACTAGCCATCCCTGGCGAGTCGTTTGGTTCTCCCTAAAATATATGGTAATTATTGCATGTTATAATTTATTTTACTTGCTTAAGCATTCGCCAAATCAGAAGATTCTATAGAGAAATAAAGAAATCTGTATTTTTATGTTAACCGGGTGCAGGTGATAAATCGCCAAATATCCAAAATCGCATCGCATTTTTTCCCTATTGCATTAAAAATATAATCCTTTCACTTATTTTATTTAAAATACGTAACTTTAATCTAAAATACTTAATTTTCATTTAATTTTTATAAAACAGTAAAACAATAAATAATACCATAAACCAAACCATTAAATTTCAACATCGAAGCACTGTTTTTAGTTTACTAAGCGAACAATAAAAAATGCTGCAGGCAGTTTTAAAAAAAGATGCTATAGGCGAGATTTGCGCCCGACTTAACATTCCACTTTGAACAAAACTATATGAATATAAGCACAACCCCCAATCTCAACTTCATATATAATTTTATTAAAAAAAATATAATTTATTTTAATTTCTTTATGGCCAAAATGGAATATATTGCTAAAACACTGAAACTTCTCGGAAAAGAAAAAACTCATTTTAGAATTAAAATTGCCCTATTCTCAAATCTGAATAAATATAAAACCACAACAACAAAATATTTGAAAAGTTTGAAGAATTTAAAAAGAACAAAGAATAAAACAGTACAGGCTATAACATAATTACAAAGTTTATTTTCACACAGTTACATATAATAGTTCACACAGTTCACAGTCAACACAGTATACAACAAATATATATACAGCATAATAACAATAATAACAAAGTATAGTATTTACCAAATTAACATTATGCAACATTCTTCTCTATAATTGTTTCATGTCTTTTGATCCTAAAATAGAGAAACAAAAGAGTGCATTTAAAGAAATTACAAGTTAAATTTTTACAATATTTCAAATGAAAATCAAATTTCAAAGTAATTGCTTAAGAGGTGCAAAGGCCAATTTAATGAAAACATTTCCATGCCGGGACTCGAACCCGGGCCATCAGTATAGCGCACTGACGTTCAACCGACTAAACCACATGGAACGATACCCAGCCTGGAAAATTTCTCACTATTATATGTTGTGCCTCTTAAGCAATTTCTTTGAAATTTGATTTTCATTTGAAATATTGTATTCAAGGCGAATGTTTCTCTCTAGAATAATTTCCATGTATTAATATACCCGAACAATTCATCAGTAAAATTCTTGTGAAACTGGAATCTCCTTCTTAATGTATCGAAGACTTTTATCATTTTTTCCTTTGAATGGAAATGATTAAATAAATAAAAATTTTCATTTTCATACAATACGCTGAAATAAATTCATACCTTCATCGCAATAGCAATCTCTCATTTTGAACGTTCTACACGCACGAAAGTGGAATATACTTCGTTATATAGAATGTATTTTCCGTAACATAGAGAATTATTTGTATGTTAATGGTGTTCAAAGTCAAGGTTCAGCAGAAAATTTCGTTAAAGGGAAGTTCGACTATCTTCTTTTGTAGAACACAGGGGGCAGTGAACTTTTCAAGTGGTACAATTCTTTTCATAATCAGTACTATTAGCTGGTCTTCCATCCATAAACAAAATTGTGAAAAATGATTCAATAAAATCCTTTTTACTTTTAGTCCAGGCAATAGAGACCGCATAGGGGCTCTACCAAACAAAATTCATGGTAGTTCTGGAAAAAGGCTTACTATATATTTTTTGGGTCGCTGAATCCGAATTTTTAACTTCCCACCAAAATTTCCCCCAGCAACCCCCCCAAATTTTGGTAAAATGCCCCCCAAAAAAGGTTTTTATTAAAAAAATCAATTTTTTTTATTGTTTTAGGGAAAAAGTATCTAGAAATTCAGAAAGTAGCCAAATTTTTCAACAAATAAGATACATGACATTATGACGTAGGATGAATGAGGAGGGGGGGGGGGGGGGGGGGAAATCTGCCTCAGAACATGCGCCGCGGTGCTGCGTAGACTAAGTTGCGCAATTCCACTTAACCACTCACATCGTTTACATTCGCCCTCCCGTCTCTCCCCAAACTTTCCCTATAAGGTTTACTTTAAGTTTTGTGGGTCGCTGAGTCGAATTTTTAACTTCCTCCAAAATCCCCCCCCCCCCCCTCACCTCCACAATCCCCCCAAAATAGTTGTTTTAAAACTAAATTTTTTATTGTTTTAGGGGAAAAGTATGCAGAAATTCAGAAAGTAGACAAAATTTGCAACAAATAGGATACATGACATTATGACGTAGGATGAACGGGGAGGGGGATGGCTGCCTCTGAACATGCACTGCGGCGCTACGTGCACTAAGTTATGCAAGTCCAAGCAATAGGGATTTTACCTGAAAAAATTAATGCTAGTTCTGGATTTCAACTCACTTTATAATTTTTGGGTCGCTGAATCTGAATTTGTAACTTCCCATCAAAATTTCCCCCAGCAACCCCCCCAAAAATTGATTTTTTTGAAAAAAATTGGTTTTTGAGAACAGCGCGCGGGGAATGTTTCGAGGCAGCCCCCTTTATCCTACGTGATAATGTTATATATCCTATTTGTTGCAAATTTTGTCTACTTTCTGAATTTCTGTCAGGAAATACAAAGTATTTCCTGGGGGTTGGAATGAGCAGAGTTACCTAATGCAGAAAGGAAACGCTAACGCTGAGTTTTTACAACCCCGATAAAAGAAAAACTTAAGATTGATTTGCTGAACTAAATTTAATTTAAAAAAAAATTTAAATTACTGTGGTGGTTTAAAAAAATGATGACAATGATTTTTAAAAACTAAACATATTTATTAAAAGCTTAAGAAACAAAAACAACATATAAATAAACTCATATAAGAAAAATATATATTCATTAACAAATTAAATAAAATGACTCAACTGAATTTAACAGTGCTTAAACCTCCGCAAAAATATCCCATGACACAACAAGAGGTAAAAATATCACAGCTCATATCACATACTCAGAAAGATGCCATCACTTATTGCATAGGAAAGTTCATGATGTCACTGAAGCTTCATTATCAACCAGTAGATTATATCACTTCCCCAAAGTTCTCACGACGCTATGAAAATACCTTCATACGTACTAAAAGAGCAACTTGAAGAAACGTGAACATAACTACTTCGGAAGCTTTCACAGAAAGATGAGCGAAAAACAATGGCACCGGTGTTTTACCATCTTGACAATAAACCCGACGAAATGCAAGCTGATTTTCCGTTTAAGTTCCATTTTGATTCGACTAACACATGTAGGAAAAGTCACTATTTAAACAATCTTAACATTCATTACACTGCAGAATTCATTTTAAATGTTAAAATGCTGAAAAGATGAACTAACTCATAGCTAATAACTTCGTTCAACAAAAGCCAACGCACGATAAATACAGAAACCGGCAAAAGGGAGAATTCATTTAGATAACTGCCACTGCTCACATCCTCTCTTGACTAAAATAAGTGAAGTGCCACGAACGCTTGAAAGTCCGAGTATATATCTGTCCCG
Source organism: Maratus speciosus (assembly GCA_963932465.1). Lineage (NCBI taxonomy): Eukaryota > Metazoa > Arthropoda > Arachnida > Araneae > Salticidae > Maratus > Maratus speciosus. The sequence goes on along the minus strand of OZ010794.1, from coordinate 283,784,008 downwards.
GGCGAACGAAAACCAGATTTCCACGCATCGCTAAACAACGCCCTCTCACGGCCTTGACAACATTCTTCTAGAAGTTTCAAAGTGACGACATCGGATTTGCATAAGCAAATCACGATCGTATCGAACTGCTTACGCCCTCTAGTAGAGACAGGAAAACAACTTTGAAGTCAAAGAGGGAAAAGAAAGATATCGTAATACAAACATAAACAAATGTATTTCCAAATGGACGAAATCAATTTTAAGAGAATGCAGTTAGATGGAGGACTATTTCAACAGGTAAAATAAAGGAAACTTAATTTAATTAAATTATTCATTAGATTTACAGACTTACTTTGAATATAATATATGGATATAAGAAACTTAAGGAGGTAAAAAGAAGAATAAGTAAGCTGTTTTAAATAAAAGTAAGTGGGTTCTATTGGTTTAATCAAAAGGAAATGTTAAATAGGAATATATGGATGTACAGTGACAAGACTAGGGTTGCACTTTCCTAACAAGTGCCCCCCCCCCCCCCCCTCTTGTCACATGTACCATATGAATGGCTATGCCAAAGGAACACCATACAAAGTACAGCTTCACAAAGTTGCAATTCTAACACTAAGGCATTCACAATGGCTAACATATACCACTCCTTCAATCCCCAAAAACAATTTTCACAAATCCATTCAAAAACCCACTCATCAAAAACAGTTCCAGCATATCGAAACCTCAATTCATCTACCTGAAAAATATACTCCGAGTGAAAGGACTAAAACCAGTGACAATGAGCTCCAGTGCATCAAAAACCTATAAACACTTTTACAATATTCATTACAATAAAAATATACATACACATAATAAAAATGAGATAAAAATTAACAATATCCAGTTCATAATTTAAAACACTTCACCCCAATATCTCAATATGTACTGCACTTATCTTACACTTATATCTCGTTTAAAAGAAAAATTAAAAGTCGAGATCCTAACACTTTGATCCAAAAATACGTAACCCCATCTAAAAATATACTGCTATTTCAAGATAAACGTCACTTAACATTATTCAAACTTAACAATGTAATGGTCCTTTCAGCCAAGCAACATCAATAATTCACCTAGAAATTTCGGAAATCAACGTTAACTAGAAGAAAATGCATCCCAATAATTCGTGACACCTTTCATGTAACACCGACTAGCCAGCTTAATACATGTAGACCCAAAACGTCACCATTAAAGACCACACGCATGATAGACATAAGGAAATGCTCACTCCAAAACTACTCCCCGTTACACCTTTCTAAGTCACACATGGTCACAAGTGACAGTAGCATCTTGCAATTCAAGCTCCTGATGAGTACTTAGATTTTTAGGGAATGGGGTAAGCTGGAGCCTTGTGCTATATATCATTCTCTTCCATTTTTTATGCTGAACATTTTGATATAAGGTACTTGAAATTATGTGTAGGAGTTCAAAAGATATGAGTATTTAAACTTTCTATTTCTTTTGGTTTCATACCTTTGATGAACCTGGCATTAGCCACCTACTAATATGCTTCTTGTGTCCATTTAATTTACATTTAAAATTCAGAACTTGTTTATTTCATGTACTACGAACATTTCTGCACATTTTGATACCAAACTTGTATATGTACAACAATTGTTTCACTGTTTGTTAACCCATTTAAGCTCATACACTTTTTGGTAAAATGGAGCCATTTTCAAATTTCATGAATTTTCACAAGCTTGTAAATTAACTATATCTTATCAAAAACTAAAAACTTTGGCTCTATTCACATACTTTAGAATACGTAGATCATTTTAGAATACAGTTTTTTATGTTTTCAACAAGAATTATATGAAATATGAGCAATGTAAAAAATATCGTTTTTGTGAAAGTACTTCCGTTTTCCCCATGTTATTCCTATGGGGAAACCAAACAAAACAACCAAATTCTTACGTAAATTAATTAATGAAAAAGTGCTTTCAGTTAAAACTTATAGTGTCATTTTCTTAGATTAGCTCATAAGCTATAGTTTAATACCAAGTTTGTTGAGAAACTTGCAGGATTTATGTGTAAAATATGCAAAAGAAAAAGTGTTCTTTTTGTTCTTTTCTGTTTAACTCTCATCTCCATGGAAAAGCATGGGATATTGGAGGCTTTTTATATCAATTTTAACATAGCTTAATTTCTTACTTTTTTGATTATTTTGAAAAACTAACTTACGTTTCAATTATTTTGATCCTTTAGCTTCCTTCCGCCTCCACCCATTTTTTTCTAGGATGATACTTTACATATGGAATGTTTTTTTGAAAAAGTGTAAAATTTTGTTTAGAATTTTCAGAATTCCCATAGAGTTACATTAGCTGTTTACTTTTTTGTGTACAATATTTCACCCACTTAACCATTACTCTCCCACTAACTATTTATATCCTCTTAAAGCTTAAATTCTGTTCTATCTAGCGGTATTATTTTTATTAAAAAGTGTTAACTCTAAGTATTTTTAATTATCGTTTGAAAACTGGTAAAATCTGTTTTTCTGCGGTTGGGTGGATATTGGTTGTTCATTTAATTACTGTGTTTTGTAAGGGCATTTTGTTATCGGAATTATAACTCTTAGTTAGATTGTCTTTAAAATTGAGAGCTTCATTTGACGTCACTTAAATTTACTGATTTGTGATTGGCTGTAATCTAGTAAACAATTGGAAAATTATCCGACAGCCACTGTTTTAATAGTAAATACTAAAGTTAATCTAAGTAATATGTTACCAGTTCCACTTAAGAGTGCTTTTTAATACTTGTAATAACTAAACATAGGTCTTATGGGGTCATTCAGTATTTTTAAGTTTACTAACTTAGCCCTTTGCGGGCCGCTGATGCCATTTTTGCCCACAGTAGTTTTCCCTTTGGGAAAAGCAATGTATTAGGTTTAAAGTAACATTTAGCTTACCGGAATCTTTTAAAATTAAAAAATTAATGGTCACCTAGGACTTAGGTGGTCTTCAGGGGTGTGATGGTGTAATATCTTGTAAAAAGTCACTTTTGTTAAGGTGCAGTCCTCCATTTTGTTTCTATCAGTTTTATTTTCAATATCTCTTTTTACTAAATAATGTTAACTATAAATTTTATTAGTATTGTTTTTTCGATGTAAATATGTTTTGGGGGACTGTCTATAACTTTTAGTGGTGTTACTTACCCGTTGAGCCACCATGGGGTCACTGAATTCGACATTTTCTCTTTTTTCATAGGTTTTTTTTCGTTGAGATTTTTGGACAAAAGTCCAATTATCTCGTAAACTATCAACTTTAGCGAAATTCTGTCGCGCCGAAATCAGCTATAAACCGCCTAAGGAAACTCCCCCCCTCCCCTTTCTTTTCCGACATTTCGTTTATTTCTAGCTCATTTAGAAATTCTAGCTCATCAGAGGGGGCTGAATGGGGCTCTAATTGTTCTTAGCTTATAACTATAGTATTAATTCATTTTTTGCCCACTTTTCTATTACCTTACATTGTTTCTCAACTTTAACAACTTTGACACTACTGTTTTCCCCCTTTTTACTTATCTTTAACATTACCAACTTTTTGCTTTTGAGCTAGAGACTTGGTTTCACTTCTGATTATATTAATTTCACTTTCTAAAGTTGTCCCACTCATTATGTATGTGTTTGGTATTGGTTAGGCCTAATCCTTAACTTTTGTTACTTTTTTATTTATTTAGCTATCTCTCTATTTTTTTCTCACAGCTAACTGCCTTCACTACAATAATTTGTACCACTAAAAATTTCACTTCCAGTTACATCTCAACTTGCTTAACAATAGGAACTTTTTTGCTTTTGCGGTTACGGCCTTCCAATTTGTGACGTCACAGGGGTTTTCGAGTGGAGATCTTATCCAACTTAAAATTTTTAATATTTTATATTTTTCCCTATCAATGGCATCTTTTACTTAAAATGTTATCTTTACAGTCTTTTAATACTACTTATTGGTTTCCGTTAAATTAATTATACAAACCACTCTAATTTATTTCCGGCGGTCCCTGCACTGATTTCAGGTATTCTACAGTGTTTACTTAGCATCATAATAATGATTGGCAACACTCCGTAATAATCTAGATGCTCTAACTAACATGCTTTACAGGCAAATGCAGCGGGACCTTTGAGTAAGGTAAGTGTTTTGCTGTTACTTGTGTATTACTTAATTTTTTTTCTCTTTTACTAGTCATCCTACGTCCACCCAATCACTGTCATCCCAGTAAATCTTTAGTAAAAGCTATTTTCCCTCTCTATGGGAGTTTCTGATAGAACACGTTTTTGTGCAGAGTTACAGAAATTGTTTAACATATTTTACAAGTACATCGGATTCAATGTTACAAGGTATAACACAGCTTCAAGTATTTGGCATCGCGTTGTGCTGTAAATATTTACTAGCTTATCGCACATATATTGCTACATATTATTTACAGTATATATTAAGTGTTTATCTACTTATTGTTTCATTACTCAGTTCTATATATCTATTGTTAATACATTTGTTTTATATCTCGTATATGTCATTTAATAAGCATATTCACTATCTCTTATTTTGCTTTTCTCATGCTCTGTTTGCATATCTGAGTATGCCAATACAGTGGTGTGAGACAGAGTATTTGTAAAAGGGGTATTGAGCAAGTCGTTAAGGGCAATTGATCTTTGTTACGATGGCACCAGGTTTTTATTAATTTTAGTGTATGAGCTTATGGACACGGGAAGCATACTCATGTACCCCCCCCCCCCCCCCTTCTTCTCCTTTTTGGTTAATTTCTATCACTATCATTGTTTTGTTTTATTTTGATTTTATTTCTCAAAAATTCTCCCCATCTTTGGCTATTAATTTTTTCTTAGTCATTTTCGGTAGTTACGACTACCGGTTTTTGCTTTCTACTTTCTACATTCCCTTTCCTTCAATGATGTATGGTCGGGGCCTAGTGGACCCCTGTTCTTTATCTCTAATTATCATCTCATTATATTTTAATATATCTTAATATTTTTAACTTCCGGCATTGGAACGTATATCTTATCATTTAAAAGTATCTCTCTGAATATAGTTACCAGTAGCTCTGAGTAATCCATATAAAAGTATCTTTCTGATTAAATGAAAAGCAATATCTATAATGGCCTTACCACTAGTAGTTGAATTATTAAATAATCTTCTAAATGGCGACATCTCTCTGAATATAGTTACCAGTAGCTCTGAGTAATCCATATAAAAGTATCTCTCTGATTAAATGAAAAGCAATATCTATAATGGCCTTACCACTAGTAGTTGAATTATTAAATAATCTTCTAAATGGCGACACCATATAAAAGTAGAATAATCGATAATCAACAAAACCCAAGGGTAAATCCGACTAAGCTCGACCTAGATTGGAAAATGGAATCATCTGGAACTCCAATAAATGAGTCAGGAAATAAATCAGATTCATTGGAAACGAGTACGAGATCTTCAGCAATTTCGGACACATCATGCTGCTATAAATGTGTGTTGTGGCCGTGGATCGCCTTAGTGGTTGTCTGAAAATTAAAATGGATTGGCAACCAATGAAAATATTAAGAATTAAAGTTAAGCATTAAAAATAATTTAGAAAATGTTGCCATAAAAATATTCAACAATGGAGGCTGAAAAGTAAGAAAGTGTAAAATAACTCACCCGGAGATTGAAGGTACAGTTGACACATATTTTATTGCAAAATTATTTTATATGTATTGAAATAATATATAAAACTAATAATGACGAAGTAAATTATTTTCCTGGCCAGGAAATAACAGAGTGATGAGGATATATTTTTAGATTATATTAAAAACAGGTGTTTATTTCCATTGACTAGCTGGCGGTAATGTGGAAGGATGTTTGGATTGTTCATTTAAAACAGGCTTGAGATATATTGTCCGAATTTTAATTTATGTCCACAGTTCTTTCTATTTAAAAGTTCAGTATTACGAAAAGTTTTTGGTTGAGAAGGATTCTGGATAAGTTGTAGCACTCAGATGCTTTGAGAATTCACACAGAGAAAAAAAAGAATTTTATAAAGGGATGGTTTCCTTCCTGCAGTTGAGGCTGTAGATAAATTATGAGGTTGAGAAGAAGTACTTATGAAATTATGAAGAAATTACAGGGGACAGTTGTCATCATTCTGCCGCATCATTGGAAGTGACAGCAGCTGTTGGTTGACATCGTCTTTGAATAATAGAGAGAGCAGCAGATAGCTCCTCAAGCAGGTTTTATGAAGAAAAAAAACAGCAGACAGGTCCTCACATCCTTAACATAACACATCACTGATGTTGCTGGAATTCTCTTGTCGAAATATTGTAAGAAAATAAAATAAATGGATCGATGTTCTTAGACGTGAAGCTGACAAAAGTTTTTACCTAAAAATTTTGCTCGTTACGCACGGAACTCTGACAGAGCGACTGAGGCCAGAAAAACCCCAGCCGCCCGACAACAACCTCCTGCTACATCGTCCCGAGAGAGAGTGAGTAAAAACAGATGGCCCGAAAAGAACGTTAAAACTGACGCTCAACTTAAATTCGCCAATCAGCGACCGGCACGTGCACATCTGAGTCATCACGATAGCGATTTTTATCGCAATCGAAATATCGATAACGATTTGTATCGTAATCGAAGTAGCATTCCTCCTGCATTCCTGAGTACCAGCGATGTCACGCCGTGATACCAAAATAAGATGGAGGATAGAGTGACGTCACGACGTTCTTTTCTGCGAGGAAGAAAGATAAAAAATGTCTAACTGCGTCGGGGAAAAAAAATGGATCGCGCGTCTTTTAAAACTGACAGAAGTGCTTAAATTTTGTAATGCGGATATCTCGCTAAATTACGGTTTAAAATTAATGAAATTTTGGCAATCACTTAGAAATAAATAGTAGCATCCAATAAAAATAGTTTTGGAATAAAATAATTAATATTAAATAACTTTTTAAATTTATATTTTCGGAAGTTAGCGATTGTAAGAAAAGCATTGTAAGTTACTTTAACGAACGATTTTCCGTAATGTTCATATTTTAAAAGATCTGTACACTATTAGAATTATATATAATTGCATATTATAATATTTATTACTTTGAATAATTATTAATTATAGGAATATTAACGGAATATAAATTATTTAGAATGCTTTTTATTTATTTACTTAATACGTTTTTAAAGTTGTTTTTGAACTTAAATATTTAAATTTAAATAGAGAAATAATGCAGACGATAAATTAATAATCTGAAATCTTGAAAATGTAACACATGCATACACTCATTTCAATATTTATCACCATCCAGAGCAATTACCATGATAGCATGCGAACAACTGATTGGTCTCGACGATTCAAATGATATGATGAAAAATATCTTGGAAAAAGAACTAAACACAGCTAAGGAGGAGGAGAAAAGAACAATAGAGGCAAGGAAGAAAGGGATAGTGGCCGAAGCAACTCAATTTACACCATTGCCTCTGAAACAAACACTGCAAATAATGAATTCCGATAAACATTCACAGAAAAATAATATAAATCCTAACCAAAGATTACAGAAAGAAATTCTAACAAACAACCCAAAAGTTAGTTTGGTCAGATTAGACCAGACACCAAAACAATTAATCTACAATACAACACCGAACTCAACAATGAATTCCTTGTTGAACTCAACAGTGGACTCTCCGGAAAGCATAAACATACAAAAGTCATATACGGAACAATATCCAAGACTTCCAGAAAGACGTATTGAAAAACAGGACCCACTGCAAAGCCTACCGATAAGCCAATTGATTTCGGAATATGAAAGGATAGAAAGGAAAAGGGTGAGAGGAACTACAGAGGAAGCACAGAAACATCTTGAAGAACAGAAATATCTTAATGCAATATTTACAAGAGCAAAAAATGATGAATCTAGAATAATAAGATATCATAAAAATACAACAACGATACAAAGAGACGGAAGAAAAATAAGCGAATTGGAAGAGGAAATTGATAAAATTACAGCTCAGTTGGAAGAAAGCTCCAAGATGGAACAAAGACTAGAAGGAAAACTGATAGAAAAAGAAAAAGAAAATACCATTTTCAAACACAAAGAAGAGGAAATGAGAGAAGAAATAAAAAAAATTAAAGAACTTAATCAAACAACAGCATTCAGCATCGGAAACAAAAGAAAAGGCAACACAAATACAAACAAAAACACAACAAAAGTATACTCAGACAATCTTGACTGGTACAAAAATGGATAAGCAACAACAACAAACAACAGAATCAACCAAAGAAATAATATCCAAATTGGAGCAGGAAATAGCTACAAGAGAAGAACAATTAAAAGCACAAGACAAAATAATAGAAGAGTGCATGAACAAGCTTAGAGATATAGAAAATAATATAGATACAGACATACCACAATTATCAAGAAGGATTCACAAAATTGAAAAACTAATAATAGAAAATCTTATAGACAAAAATACAAAGAATTATGAAAGATCTCAAGATAACGAAGAACAAAAACAATTTAACTCTCAAGGAAAGTATTCAAACTCAGCAATAATTATAAAAAATATCTCAAAGAAAATATCAACAAATAAATTGAAAGAACTGTTAAATACCGAATTGATTAAAGAAAATGATCTACCAATATTTTGTAAACAAACAAGACAAATCAATACACTGACAATTCAATCAGATATAGATAACAACACAGAGAAGTTATTGAAAAGAATTGAAAAAATCCCAAACATTTCAGAAATAGTAGAACTAACTTACAACCTGCAAAAACACTCAAGGATAATAATTACAGGAATACCATCGATGATACCTACTGATGACATAATTAACTACTTAAAGAATCGTTCAACAGACAAGAATTTAACAATATTAAAAATAATACAAAGAGAAAAATCTACAATTTATCATATGGTACTGAATTTAGAAGTAAATGCAGCTAAAAAACTTCTGGCTCAGAAAAGTATCTCAATTGGCCTCAATAATTGCAGTATAAGAATATATCGACCCATACTTAGATGTGAGAACTGTCAACTTTACGGGCATACAAAGACTAGCTGTAGAAGGAACTCCATATGTGCCAAATGTGCCATGGGTCATCAAACTCTCAACTGTCCTTATATCACCGATCCATCACAGCATCGCTGTACTAATTGCTATTATCAAGAAAACTATAGGAAGCATACAGCAGACTCTAGTTTGTGTCCTATATTTCAGTCTCAATTGGTGGACAGGAGGTACAGATAAAGTATCTACATGAAAAAAAAAAAGAAAAAAAAATATTCATTCATCTTGAAAATATCTACAGTAATATCTCTTACAAAATACTTCCATTAACTCATCAGCGAAAGATTTTAATATGAGTATCGAAGGCTAATATCTTCAAAAATGGTGTCCTGCTTTTGTAAACTTGTATGTCGCTGTGATAACCAGTTGATCTTTTCGTGATATATAGCAACTTCAGATAAACTCTTAAAAACTTTAAATTCAGCTCTTAAAAACATTAATCTTGCTCTAGTACTTTGTGGGTAACCGATAAACCCTCCCTATATGTTATTGTACTTATATATAGCTCACAGTAATTAATCTCAAATCTAGCTTAAAACTATATTTATATCGTTCAGAAGGTTTAATATGAACGTGGATCTCATACATCAATATATCAGTTCAACGGTCCTCCTCCGAGTTATGGGCAGTGAGCAGGAGTGCTGGACATATAAATTCACTACTACAGCTATTGTTTTGGCCTTTAAGTTATATATTATTGTAATTTTATCTTTAAATTTAGATTATTTTATCTTTAAATATTTTTAGTAATTTTTACCTCATATTCTAGAGGGGCCAGCAGCTGACTGCAACAACAACAACAAAAAAAACTAATTTAATTTTTTCATTTTTTTTTAAAATTCTATTAAGTGTCTTAAATACTAGAGGGTTTTACAGGTAATAGTACTTTTCCCTGCCCTGGGCTCGGGGTTCAAACCTAACCATAAGCCAAAAGCGGGTTCCCAGGGTGGGTGCTTACTTACTTACTTACCTTTCTAAAAATACTTTAATAACTTATGAATAACAAAAAATGAAACTCAAAACCAGTAATTTCCTTCTCGCCAACTACCTACGACTCCGGGCCCGAAGATTCTCCTAAAAAAAATTAAGAACATAGGCAGCAAGCGATTTCTGTAAAAATGAGAATCAACTTAGAAGTAATAAGGGAAAAAAAAAAAAAAAAAAACCTCATTTCACGATAGCACTAACTACCATGAAAACAGAGCATTAACCTTTCAATATCCTTTCAAAAACTAGCTAAACAATGTTACAGATAATCATCCTTACTTCAAAGACATCCCCAAATAGCAACATTAATTCTTGACAAGAGGATAACTACCAATTACATATCTTATATATACTACGCCGATTAACAACGAGCATAACCCGAAAATTTTGCCATGATGGGGAGTGAAGTCAAACATCTGAATGTAAATCCCCCCCCCCGCCAGGCAAAACTAGAAAACCAGAATTAAAAAAAAAACTTTAAAAAAAATCCTTAATAGAATCCATTAATAGATAAACCATCTTTCACATCAAAGAATTAATCCATCGATGCCGCCTGCTGAGCACCTGAAACTCATTACGGACCCTACATGTTAAAAAGAAACAGCTTTTCAACAACCATCTAACGATCTCCTCCTCTTACGTACTCCAAAAAAAAATTAGGAAAAACCTATGCTACCTTTTTCCAAATAAACCACTGGGAGGGACCCATATTTACACTTATTAACAGCAAATCCAGTAAAAATTCAGTGAAATTACCTAGTCCATTTATGAGGGGCTGGCCCCATTTAAATCTTCAAAACAAAACTTTCTCACACTAAGATTTCATCTCAAGAATTCACTGCCTTACACCTTTATTCAATTTGTCAACATCCCTATTACCAATTGGAAATTCACCTTAAAGACATGAAAAATGAAAAACATCTAATAGGCAAACCTCCATCCTTTACCAAGATGATCTGTAATTCAAACATATAGCTGCTCCCTTTAAAAATTTCTCTTCCCAAAATTTTTAACACTTAAAAACCTCAATTCCCGATATTAAAATTCTCAATATCCACAGGATCTCCATCCAGTCCCCTCCAATTTCAAATCTGTATTCATCTATATATACTATAAGCAATCTGTTTTACTGTAAACCAAAATTATCTTTTTCAAAAGAAAATCTTAAACTATATTATAAATAAAAATTTCATAAAAAAAAAAAAAAAATTTAGTAACATAACACTCATTTATTTTAAACAAAATATTCAATATCAAATTAGCAATAAATTATTAGGTATATTAAAACAAAAATTATACTGATTGCTCAATCAAAAATGTGGCATATGCTATCATTTCATATGAGAAACTCACATGAGTTCTAATACAGGTATAAAAACTATCTATAAAAACACTATAATAATGTCCATAGAGTACCTTGTAACACAGCCAGCCTTATTCTGAAGAGCAACTAAAAAAAAATCTATTCTGGAACTAAAAAAAAATTATATTGCCATGTTCAAATCCCCCCAGAAAATCAACCCAGACTTTAAACCCACTATTCAAGGGTCCAGGAGTCCATTGGATACAACTTCTGCCTAACAATTTACCTAAAAGATAATTAGCAGTGTTCCAAACTCTTAAAGTCATGAGAATAATCCGGATTAAGATTCAAACACAGCAATAAAATTATATAAAACTAAACTTAAACTTTTAATTTATTTATCAATCTCAAATTGTTAACACATTTTAAATCTTAACACATTTCAAATCAAATATTTAAATAACTTAATTAAAAACAAATTATCAAAAATCAAATGTACCTAAAGATTGCTCAAGCACATTCAAATTAAATATTTCAAATTCTGATCAACTCATGATGTCAGATTCTCAATTCAATGTATGATCATGACTCAGAAAAACATTTAAGAGGTATTAACCCCGTTTAAAAATTAAAAACTGAATCATAATTAAAGCTTAAATATATTCATATTGGATACATCAGGGTACACTCTAAATATACTGTAAATTATAACAAAAACAGATAAATCGAAAACCGTCAAAAATGTCCAACTGCCTGGTCATCCATCTGACCCATTAACATGACTTGGAAAATAAATCCAACGTCTTTTACACAATGTTAATAAAACAGTAACAATTCAGACATATTCAATTTCCGATTAAGAAAAATTTAACTCCAAAAGACTTATGCTTTTAAAAATTTATACTCCATTAAATATCAAAACAAATCTTTTAATTTAACCTTATAATGGCCTCCCCCAAAAATAGCTATTTTAATTTTTACTCAGAAATATATTATCTATTATATCAATTTATTTTTCTTAAAATTTAAACCATGTTAAATAAAGAAATATTCCTCAACTAATAAAAGCACACTGTTCAGCTACCAGGGCCAGGTTTACCTAACACTTAAACCTTAAAAGGAAATAAACCGCCCATGATAAACAAAAGTTATAAGTGAGGAATATATACTGCAAATAAAACTCTGAACATTTAACTGTAAATCCTTTAATTAAAAAAAAAAATTATATTACTTCAGTATATATCTATTTTAACCTTCTAAATTTTATATAATTAACGGGAAGGAGGCTGCCTCAGAAACTTAAACTATATTTATGGGAAAAATTACGTCTTTAGTAACAATTAAACTTTAAGCTTCTTAAACTTTTAAACAAAATTTAATTTAGTAAAAGAAAACTATACCCCGCATCTGTACCCAACACAATTCAGTAATATTGATACCGGTAAAGCATTTCAATCTGAGTAAACATTAGCATCAAACCATCAGAATCAATTTGAACTTTCTCAAAAATTGATCAAATTTAAAGATATATTTGGGTTTAAAACACCGGACGGAAAAACCTGCAAACATAGCATTACACTTTAAAAAAAAATTAGCACCACACCTCAAAAACTATCAACATACAAGCTTTAAAAACAGCATTTTATAATTGATGAGGCTCGTTTCTTGAATTACATAAATATACAGCACCTTAAAATGATATTTTGAACTGGATAATAGAAGAAACATGAAGAGGATCCATTTTGTTACAGCAGCATTTATCATAAAAAAAAAAAAAAAAACATAGGAACAAGTCCCCGTCATATCGTCAAAAAGTTCTCCTGTAAAGCCAGTATCTATCTCTTTCAAATAGTAGAATTTCACATGAAAAGAAAAGTCATTTCCTGAAAAGTCAAAACATTCAACAGTTCCAAAACAGTGAGGCAAATCAGTCGACAATTCCAACCCTAAACAGGGCGCCAGCCGAATCCACTGACGAACCAGAAACTTTAAAAACATGACCAGTTATAAGCTCTCAATACTGTAAGTCATCTTAAACATATGAATTGTATAACTTCTCTCCACTGGTTGAATTAAACACTTTCAATATTTGAATAAAAATCAAGTGATATAGAAGATTTCTTCAGGATACGTTGAAGCCTCCGATTCAAAACGATTTAGCATCTATTTACCCCAAAATTTGTGTCATGGGATCAAATATTAAAAAAAAACTTAACTTCTATTAAAACCGTGAAATTTCTCTCTTCAATTAGTCAATTAAACTTCAAAACATTACTTTTAAATTATCAAATTACATTTCTAAACTTCTAAAAAAAATATTTCTTAAACTTCAATGGAGTAACAGCATTTCTCTTTAAAAATTTACTTGGGAATCTTTGAACTTTACAAATTTTACTTAACTTTCTTTAAATATCTTAAAACATCTAAAAATCCTTAAACCAAAAAAAACTTAAATATTCTCAAAATCCTAATTAAATCTAAACTATTTTCTTAACTTTTAATAAATCAACATTTAACTATTCAAGAAAATTCCATTATATTAAAAATATTTTCTAATATACCAAAGAAAACCATTAACTTTAATTAAAATAAACCTAAAAGAAATAAAGATATAAAAATATTAAAAACTAAAAGCAAATGTCATCGTAATCTCGACCCCCCCCCCCCCCCCTCGAAATAATCGCTAAAATCCTACAGGGCCGAAATTAAACTTCCACCACATGAAAACGCCAGACCGGTCAAGGTCAAAAACGGCAAACTTTAAATCATAAAATTTATCAAAATTTAAATTTAATCAGAAAACTTATAAACAGGCTAAGTTATTGACAGAGGCCCATAACCCATTTGTCAGGAAATACAAAGTATTTCCTGGGGGTTGGAATGAGCAGAGTTACCTAATGCAGAAAGGAAACTCTAACGCTGAGTTTTTACAACCCCGATAAAAGAAAAACTTAAGATTGATTTGCTGAACTAAATTTAAAAAAAAATTTAATTACTGTGGTGGTTTAAAAAATGATGACAATGATTTTTAAAAACTAAACATATTTATTAAAAGCTTAAGAAACAAAAACAACATATAAATAAACTCATATAAGAAAAATATATATTCATTAACAAATTAAATAAAATGACTCAACTGAATTTAACAGTGCTTAAACCTCCGCAAAAATATCCCATGACACAACAAGAGGTAAAAATATCACAGCTCGTATCACCATGGGCGTAATCTGGCGGGGGCAAGGGGGGGCATATGCCCCCCCAGTTTTTTAAGAGCAGGGACAAGACATGTATTTTGACCCTCCAGTTTTTTGTCTTGTTTTCAAATTTCTGTATTTCCTTTTTCGCTTTTTTTTACCCCTTTAGTTTAATAATTTATATTACTATCTTGGGTTTGAACTAGAATTGGATACAGGAAAATCAAAACAGCCAGAATTAATGTTTTCACGTTGACATAAGTAATTTTTCTTATGTCTTGACAAAACCTTCTGCTATAATAACAGTTCAAGAGAATTTTTTTCCGTCTCCCTTTTTTTCCTTTTTGTACAAAGTACAAAACTTATTTTCCTCTTCATTTCCAGGGATTTTTTTTCTTTTTTTGGGGGGGGGGGGGTGCACGTGTGGGAAGAGGTGGGAATAGATATCACGATTACTGTGTGTTGACTCTGACCATTGTCCTTTTTCGTAAGATAATATAAGCACAAAACAAGAACTTCCTGGCTTCTCAGGTCTCTCGACTATAGTGACGCTCCTTGAATATACCCGTAGCGTCAGTCCAGTACTGGTGAGCTGAGGAAATTCTCATGGCGCCTGGATATACAGATGCACATACATTCCGCTCTCTCGTGTACATCAGGGACTAGAGTCTTGCACATGTCCGGTTGTACCCTTGGGCGTAATCTGGTGAGGGCAAGTGGGGATCACATACCCCCTAGTTTTTCAGGAACAGGGCAAATACCTTTTGCCCTTACAGTCGCTTTGTAGTTAAAGCCCAGCTTTGTATTTCATTTTTTTTTAAAATTTAACCATTTATATGCTATTTTGCGCACGAACTAGCATAAGCATTGGATAATTCAAAGTAACCAGAATTAACGTCTCCACGTCCATAGAAGTAATTTCTGATGCAATAGTCAAAGCTCAAGTAAGAATATTTCCTCTGCTCTATTTTTCAGAAAAGCGGAACCATTTTTCCTTTTTTATTTTCATAGAACTATTTAAATGCACGTGTGGGATAGATCTCTTGATTACTATCTTTTGATTCTAAATATTGTCATTAGGGTTTCCTTCATCTGACGGAAACCTATTCGTCTCACTCGTCTGTCTGTCCGTCTGTCACAGTGCCCGTAACTATATATGTTGACTTGAAATTTTGCATACTTATAGCTGAACACCTCACATCAAACCACAAATCGTAAAATTTTGAAAAAGTACTAATTAATGGACGTTGTTAATTTAAAAAAAACCCAATTACAAGATCTGAAAGGCATTCATGATTCAACAAAAGCATAAATTTTTTATCGAATTATAAAAACTATCTCTTCCATCGATAAAAACCAGGTGTCATTTTAACGGCAGATAAGGACTAGCGATTGCTTTAAGGCGCTTTTATTTCTTTTTTACTCATCCCAGAAATTCAAAATTAGTACCACAAGATGGGGAAAAAATCAGCTTTCAGAAATTCTAAAAATTATCTTGATCGTACCATAAAAACTTTGAAATTCGTTAAAAATCGAGAAAAAAATCTTTTATTTTTCTTCATTTGTGAAGGCGACAGATGTCTGATGAATTGAATTTTCGGCGATAACCACAGAATATAAAACAGGTGCGGTTTTGCGGTCAGAAACAGACTCAGAATTCAGAATTTTTATATAAGACCAAATTTAGATATCGATTTTCGAGCTATGATTTTTATGCCATCCGACGTAAAATTTCATTCTCTTTCAGAATATGTCTTTATTTTTTAATTTCGACAATCAGAAGTGAAGATAATTAATTTTTTGGTAATTAAAACCAGAATTGCATTTTTTGCACGGCAGGCCAAGTGACACGGAAAGAAAAAGAGTTACATTTTTACCCGGTAGCAGAAAGTGCGTGACGTGCGTCGCAGATTGATTTTGGACCTTACGGATAAATTTGCCAACTTGAAAAAAAAGTATTTCCTTAAAAAAAAAAAGAAAAAAAAAAGAAAGAAAGAAAGAAAAGTACAAAAATTCTGACAAAAAATATCGTGAATTCGACAAATGGTCGCAAAATAATCGGTAATTTATAGCCAAAGGGTCGCTGCAAAAACACAAATTTCGTCAAAAGATCCTGGACATAAACATGAATTCCGTCCTAGGGTTGTGGAAAAAATACAAATTTCTGTCACAGGATCGCGGAAAAACACGAATTTAGTCAAAGGATCGCAGAAAGAACCTGAATTTAGTCAAACGATTGTGGGGAAAATGCAAATTTAGTCAAACGATCGCAAAAAAAAAATGCAAATTTATGTCAAATGATCGTGAAAAAGCGCAAATTTATGTCAAAGGATTGCGGGAAAAAACGCGGAATTTCGTTAAAAGATCCCAAAAACCGTAAATTTTTGCCAAAAGATCGCTGTTTAAACTTGAATTTTATCCAAAAATTCTAGAAAAAACATGAATTTCGTGCCATGGGCGCGTGGAAAAAAGCAAATTTCTGTCACAAAATCGCAGAAAAGCCTTGAATTTCGTCAAAGGATCGAGGAAAAAACACGAATTTAGTCAAACGATCGCGAAAAAGAAAAGCAAATTTAGTCAAACAATCGCGAAAAAAACGCAAATATCTGTCAAAAAATCACGGAAAACGCGAAATTTCATCATAAGATCGCGAAAAATGCAATTTTCTGCCAAAGGATCGCGGTAAAAACTCAAATTTCGTCAAAAGGACGCCTGATGGATGTACAGAATTCCTAAATTTTAACTTAGTTTATTCCTGACTCCTACTCCTGTAATGATAAATTCTTATCATTAAATGAAATATCTTTTTTTTCCTTTCAGTTAAAGAAAAAAATAAAGCTCTGTTCTCTTAATATATCTCTTATTATATATGAAAGATCTGATAAGATTTCTGTGAAATAGATAATCAATGTGGTCACTATTTTCCTTATGTGTTTATTCTATGCCATTTTTATGCACGTATCTAAAAGTGTGCTGGAATAGTATTTGTTCTCGAGTATATGAACCATGTTACATATTCATTATTATTTAATTCTTCATAAAATATTAATTTTTGCTATTTACTTATTTAGGTTAATATTATAGTTGGAATATAGTTCTATTTATTTTTAGTATTAATCAGTAAGAACCCTATTTTTTTTAACACTTATAATGTTTGTACATAATCGCAGTATAGATTTTTTTAACTATTGATTTTACAAATTTGGTTCTTTCGCATCCGGATGTTATTTTGTACGCTGATTCGTAAAATATAAATTTTAAAAAAATCGGACCACAACTTTCCGGTTTATGAAAAAATCGATTTTTAAACATAAAAGGGATGCTTTTTCGTACAGACAATTGACGGGAATTTGTTCAAATTAGGAAAACTAAAGAACCGATCGATTTTAAACTTTGACATAGTTCATAACACATAATAAGAATTTTATGAATTTAAGGTGAGCTGAATTTGTGTGTGTGTGTGTGTGGGGGGGGGGGGGGAAACAAGGGCTTCGTGAAAAAATGTCTAATCTGATATTTAAAAAAACTTTACGCATTTGGTTACGTCTATTTATTAATTACATGCATTATCATTTAGCTTTTTTTACTGTTTATTTGTTAGCTCACAGGCTATCAAAGCTTGATAGCTAATGTGCCTGCAGGTTCTGTCTGTACATATGTATGTATATACGTAACGCGATAATTCTTGATAGAAATATCCGTTTTGTTTTAAACTTTGTATAATATATAAAAAAACTGAAGTATGGGAGTGAATAATTTTCAGGGGGACGCATTCCTAAATACAATAGTCCTGCCATTTATGCAAGGAATTATTAATTTTCTATTAACAATTTTGATTTGTTAATTTAAGGATAAAGTGTTTTGAAAGAGATATTAAACGAAATCCTCTGCATATCACACTTACCCACTTGCTTTCTTTAGGATAAAATAATACATAATTGATGATTTTTTTTATGGTTTTCTGGCTGGTTTTCTCCTTACGTCCGGAAATTCGGTTCAAAACTCCAATTGATGGTATTTTCTGAAAGATCATTTACGTTTACCGAAGAATGGAAAACATATTTCGATTATATAGTTTCTGAATAACAGCACCTGCCTATTCCATGCTTTTCCGAACAAAAATAAATGAAAACTTGTATCATAAAGTTGACCCTTTGGATTTGAGACCAGCCTTAAGTACAATTGAAGAATATGGTAAAAAAGGAAATAAGCTTTAGATAAATCGAAGCAGAAAACTTGACATTTTTTTCTTCATTCTTCCATCAAAATACTATAAATTACATAAAATTTTGTATTTAATATTTTGAAAGTAAAAACATTATATAAAAATACTGAATATTTTTATTTAGGCCTTTAAGGGGAGCCCACTTTGAAAATGTGAAAAATTAAAAACATTCGAATTAAAATAAACATTAAAATGAGTGTTTAATTTAAAATTTTTGTATTGCTAAATTATCTAGATTCATCTTAAACCAGAATGAGTGGGATCATATCAAAAGTGTTTTTCGCTAAGAATGGCGGTTGACTTTCAGAATGTTTCTCTGATAACGGGTTCTGAACTCCCCAATTTATTACTTTTTTCACACTACATTTGAGGTTGTTTCAGAGCTTTGATAGTCAAGAACGAAAAGAGTGGGAAAAACGAGTTATCTGGAATTTCCCTGGAAACTAGTGGACTATAACAGTTTACCGCGAGTTGAAAAAAAAATAACTATTAATGTTACTAGATTTAAACAGCTCTAAAATCTAACCGATGATTAAGATGTTGCATACGAATTATTTTTTCAATCAATCCCTTTCAAATTTCTCCTGTATGCTAATTTTGTTTTTTCCCCTTAATAAATGTGTGTCAGTATGAAAAAGAAGAAATAATTATCAAATGAATTATTAAGGGGAAATGTCAGAAAAGCTCGCCCAATTTGAGGACAATCTATACTAATAAAAAAAAGTTTCTCTTTGTGTGTGTGTGTGTGTCTGTCTGTGTGTATGCGATGGCTAGCAAAATCTAGCGTAAGTAAGAAGCTGATAATTTTTATAAAAGTAGCCCAAAGTGTCTTCTGATGCACCTCAGATTCAGAATTTTAAAATTCTAATAATTAGTTGAGTTATTAATTAAAATGCGCAAATCACTCTCATTAATAACTCATCTCGGCCCTTGCGAAAGGGAAAAAGTGATGGCGCACCCGCAGAAGCCTTATTTATGCATCGGGAGAAAATGAAGTTCGAAAAGAAGGAATTTCGGGAGTATTTTGTCATTATTTATTAAATTACATCAGTCAAACGGCTTAGTTAAGTTAAAAACAGATGACATATTCTATAAGATCTCTTATGTCTCAAATGCCGCAATCAATTGAAAAAAAAAAAAAAAAAATATCACAGTTAATCCTTCGAATTTTTTTTCCAAAAAGGCTCGTTTTTTCAGTGAAGCGTTTTTCTGTCCTGTTGCAGCACCCCTCGAGGACGCAGTTTTAGAGGTACCGACAAATTAAAAATGTGCTCTCAAAGCTAAAACCTTCTAATCGATTGTTTTAAAAAAATATGAATTTTAACCTTTTCAAATACACTGGCGAACTCAGGTCACTTCGCGTTTTATGGAGACGATATTTTTTTAACCCTAAAAGTAACAAAACGTCCATACTTTAATATACTTTACTTTTTACTTTACACACCATAGTTTTCTTTTCTGTTTAGAGCATCTCTATAGGCCAGATTTACATAACCTACAAAATTTTTGAAACGTTCGGACGGGTATAAAATATTTTTTACAAGTTAAAATATGTGAAAAATTCGATGAAAATAAAAAATCTGAGTGTTTCGTCGCGGTTTCGCCCCTTCAGGGCACAATTTTAGAGGTACCGACAAAATCAAAAATATGTTCTTAAAGATGAAACATTCTTCTAATCGATGTTATAATCGGCTTTTAAAAATAAGAATTTTAACCCTTTCAAATATACCGGCACGGAAGTCACTTCGCGCCTCACGGTGACGATATTTTTCCTATGCTAAAAGTAACAAAACGTGCGTATTTTATCAGAAACTTTTTAGAGCATTTGAATAGACCAGATTTACGTCACCTGCAAAAATTTCGAAACATTCGGACGAGTATAAATATTTTTATAAACTAAAATATATGAAAATATGTACGAAATAAGTAAAAACCTGGGTGTTTTTGCACAGTAAAAAAAAGACTTCTTAATTTAAGTGCATGTGTGTGGTGATAGGGAGGGAGGGTATAAATATAAAAAAAAATGGCCTTAAAATTTTTGCCCCCCCAGTCTTAGAGCCCAAGTTACGCCTATGCGTATCACATACTCAGAAAGATGCCATCACTTATTGCATAGGAAAGTTCACGATGTCACTGAAGCTTCATTATCAACCAGTAGATTATATCACTTCCCCAAAGTTCTCACGACGCTATGAAAATACCTTCATACGTACTAAAAGAGCAACTTGAAGAAACGTGAACATAACTACTTCGGAAGCTTTCACAGAAAGATGAGCGAAAAACAATGGCACCGGTGTTTTACCATCTTGACAATATACCCGACGAAATGCAAGCTGATTTTCCTTTTAAGTTCGACTTGATTTTGATTCGACTAACACATGTAGGAAAAGTCACTACTTAAACAATCTTAACATTCATTACACTGCAGAATTCATTTTAAATGTTAAAATGCCGAAAAGATGAACTAACTCATAGCTAATAACTTTGTTCAACAAAAGCCAACGCACGATAAATACAGAAACCGGCAAAAGGGAGAATTCATTTAGATAACTGCCACTGCTCACATCCTCTCTTGACTAAAATAAGTGAAGTGCCACGAACGCTTGAAAGTCCGAGTATATATCTGTCCCGGGCGAACGAAAACCAGACTTCCACGCATCGCTAAACAACGCCCTCTCACGGCCTTGACAACATTCTTCTAGAAGTTTCAAAGTGACGACATCGGATTTGCATAAGCAAATCACGATCGTATCGAACTGCTTACGCCCTCTAGTAGAGACAGGAAAACAACTTTGAAGTCAAAGAGGGAAAAGAAAGATATCGTAATACAAACATAAACAAATGTATTTCCAAATGGACGAAATCAATTTTAAGAGAATGCAGTTAGATGGAGGACTATTTCAACAGGTAAATAAAGGAAACTTAATTTAATTAAATTATTCATTAGATTTACAGACTTACTTTGAATATAATATATGGATATAAGAAACTTAAGGAGGTAAAAAGAAGAATAAGTAAGCTGTTTTAAATAAAAGTAAGTGGGTTCTATTGGTTTAATCAAAAGGAAATGTTAAATAGGAATATATGGATGTACAGTGACAAGACTAGGGTTGCACTTTCCTAACAATTTCTACATCCTTTTCCCCTAAAACAATAAAAAATTTAATTTAAAAACAACTATTTTTTTTTGGGGGGGGGGGGGGGAGAATTTTGGGGGAAGTTAAAAATTCGGATTCAGCCACCCAGAAATCTTAAAGTAAACCTTATAGGGAAAGTTCGGAGGGGAGACAGGAGGGCGAATGTAAACGATGTGAGTGGTTAAGTGGAATTGCGCAACTTAATATACGCAGCACCGCGGCGCATGTTCTGAGGCAAATCACTTCCTCCCCATTCACCCTACGTCATAATGTCATCTATTTTATTTGTTGCAAATTTTGTCTACTTTCTGAATTTCTAGATACTTTTTCCCTAAAACAATAAAAAAATTGATTTTTTTAATAAAAACCTTTTTTGAGAGGCATTTTACCAAAACTTGAAGCATTTACCCAGCCTGGAAATTCCAGGCTGGGTATCGTTCCATGTGATTTAGTCGGTAGAACGTCAGTGCGCTATACTGATGGCCCGGGTTCGAGTCCCGGCATGGAAACTTTTTCACTAAGTTGGCCTTTGCACCTCTTAAGCAATTACTTTGAAATTTGATTGTCATTTGAAATATTGTATGCAATGCAAATGTTTCTCTTTAGAATAATTTCCATGTATTAATAAATTTTTACAGTTTTAAAAAATTCTACTTACAATTAGTTCTAAAGGTCATCACAAATTAGAACTCCTCACGCTAATGTTAATACAATGGGACATATTTTTAAAAATAAGTGTTTGTATTTTTATATTTTTAAAATACTTTTTCTTTTATATTCGATAGCTGAGGTCAATTTCTGAAATTGTCGTTTTTTATTTTAATTTTGTTGAAGATTTTATTTTATTTATTTATTTATTTTATATATTTATTTATTTATTTATCTAATTTTATTTATTTATTCATTTATTGATGTGGACACTTTCATTGGCTCTAAAAGTGAAAATATATAAAAAGTCATTTAAAAATATTGAAATGCAAACGAGATATTTTTAATAATATGTCCTGTTAGCGAGCTATCGTTTCTGCTGGAGTGAAGTAGCTGTTTAAGGGTGATATTCTCGAAATGTAATAAAACATTAAAGGTTTCTAGTAGAAATAAATCTATTTTTGCAGGCAATAAGCCATAGATCTTTTTGCCAAACTTTCAGTCAAGTCAGACTTAAAAATGTGGAAATTGCTTCTGGCAAATCGCACAATAATAAAGTTAACCTCTGACTTAACTTGGCATAATTAAAATAATAATAATAAATAAATAACGTTTGAAATTTCCAAACTTAGTCAACCATAATAACCATATAACGAGCTAAACTCAGCAACCACCATTCAGACTTCGCAGCCTCTAAAAACATGGTAATATATCCTACTTGAAAAAGACTACTCTGTTACAAATAATGATGTTATCACGAACGGACGGCGACTTTTTTCTGTAGTCGTATTGCTATGCTTTTCCTTTTTAATGGGGTATTTTTCGATTACCATAGCCACGCCTGCCGCCATAGCTGGCGTCTGTTTGGTGATTGATAAATAAGGCAAGTCACACACTAGCGACACATAAGACATGTCGCTTGAATTCGCTGGAAAAACTGATTTAAAACAGGTTTGAAACAACTTCCTCCTTTGTTTCAACCGGTTTTTGCGCTACATGTTGCGGCTGCATGTCGCTTGTCGTCTCAGTGTGGGATGCGCCTTAGGCACATGCCACCATCAACCGACATTCCGTTAAATTATACTTCCGTGAGAAATTGCAATTTTTAAAAAACATTGTTCTGCATATCTTTGTCCCATTGGTTGGGGTAAAAGTACGCAGTGGTGGGGCAAAGATACCCAGTGCGTATTTATGCCTCATTACTGCGGATTTTTGCCCCATTTCCACTCAAACGAATGAGTTATGTAAAAGCATTAGTAAATGTCATTAGTACTGTACACATACTGCGAAACAGCACCAAAAACTGGCAATAAGTAATAATTAAAAGAATAAAAATCTTTTAAAAAATCGCCATAGGTGATTTTTTACAAAGTTTTATTCTTTTAATTATTTTTTATTTTATGGTGATTTTTTACAGTTTTATTGTTTTAATTATTTTTTATTTTATGGTGATTTTTTACAAGTTTTATTATTTTAATTAGTATTTTGTAGTTAACCTTTAACTGATGTTACCGGTTTCACAGACTGCTGCTTTTTTCGATTTTTATAGTTTAACTTGTAACTTTCAGTTTAACTACAAACACTGTTAAAATATTGTTTAATTTGGAACTTTAGTGCTATCACCAGAGACTTTTGAATAGGTTAATTTTAATTATAACAGCCCTGTATAAAAAGTTTAGTACAAAATCAACATCCTACGAGTTAATCGCGCCTTTTATTCATCTTTCGATAGAGCGGTCTCATAGACCACTTCACAGTAGTTATGTGATGATTTCTGTCACATCAGTTAAAAGTTAAACTGAAAATTATAAGTTAAACCATGAAAAAAAAAAAAAAAAGAAAACAGCGGTCTGTAAGATCGCAAATAGCAGTTAACTGGTAATTGTTGTGACAAAAATTATTGCATAAATACTGTGAGCGAGGACTACTATAATTAAAATTCACCTATTCAGAAGTCTCAAGCGTTAGTAGCGTTAGTTCTCTAGCGTAACACCTGAAGAAATTAATACGTATAGTTAAATTAGAATCTATAGTAAATCCTACTAATCTATAGTTAGACTGAAAATTACAACTTAAACCGCGAAAAAAAAGAAAAAAACAGCGGTCAGTATGACCACAAACAGCGGTTAAACAAGTGCTCTGACAAAATATGTTCCATAAATGCTGTGAGCGATGTCCGAGAACGCTCGATCTTAGAGTGAATAAAAAAAAGGGTTGACTGACTCGTAAGATACTGTTTCTGCGCTAAACTTTATATAAAGGGCTATTACAATAAAAATTCCCTTATTTAGATGTCTTTAGTGATATTACTAAGTTTCCAAATGAATCAAAATTAAACTAACATCAATAGTTAAACTGAAAATTACAAGTTAAACTGTGAAAACTGAATATAGTAGCGGTCTGTGAGACCGTTAACAGGGGTTAAGGGTTAAGACTTAAAACAAAAGCATTTCATGAAACAATAATATTGATTTTTAAAAGTAGGTAGGTAGATACCTATGTTCTATATTTAAATAATAATAAAAAAAAAAACGGTCAAGTGTGAGTATTACTCGCGCTCAGATGGTTCCGTACAATAAATATATAAATTATTAACTGTATTATTAAAAAAATCGTTGCTAAAAGAATAATAAAACTTTCTAAAAAACTATACAATGTAGGGTTGGGTATAGCTGTAGGGGAAAGTAAGGGAATGGCGGTCACTTAAGGGAAAACATGAATAGCTAGTCAAATTTAGAGAAAAAAATCAATATTTTATTAACGAAGTATAACTCCAAAGCATAAGGAACAGTTTACAATCAACTAATTTGCATAAAAGTTTAAGGATTTTTTTTTTTATCGTTTTATTTAAATAACCATCGATTGAGCGGTAATGCCCGACATGGTAGGGTAATTGAACTCAGAGTTTGAATACAACATTTAAGTAAGACAAAAGTCACATATGTAGTTCTGTGGACTGTTCACACCACTGCAGACTTTTTGCGACCACCTCACACATATTGAGCACACATATTGTGTTACACATATAGTGGGCTACTTTTTTAAAATTTAGGTTTTTTTTATTTTTACCACTTTTTTGAAATCGTAAAATTCTCCTTGTTTAATGACATATTAATTAAGGCGAAAACAGGGGAAATTTACCATTTCAAAAAAGTGGTGTTTCTCAATAAAATTTGAATTTTAAAAAAGTTGCCCACTAGCAAAACTTCTGGAATTCCACGCGAGTGCCATTACCCGTTATCGCCATGTTGGGTTTTAATGCATTATAATTGGTGTAACAACGCACTACAAAATAAATAAAAGCATTAAAGTACATCTAAATGTATATATTTTGTAGACATAATGAGTAAATTAATATTTGAAAATAAGAGTGTCCACTTACCTTCAAGTTAGATGTCGTAGAATTTTATAATAAAACAACTACAAACTAATAACGCGTGGACACAAAAATACTTTCCATCCGACGGTCATTATATCCTTACTGGGAACTTACGATGAAGTTCGCTAGGTGCCGGTACCGATCGCACGTTTTCAATTCTATTCTGTTTAGAGATATTGGCTGAGCGGGATTGCCCTTCTGAGCGTCATTACCCTAATTTCCCTATATACTGGAAAAGTATGAATGGGTTTACCATAAAAGTTCAAAGAGATATGAAGCTTAAATAATGTCAAATATTGCCATTCTGTATAACTCTTTTTTTAATCTTATCCTAATCTGTTTGTGATGAACTTAATTCGGTACTGACAATAAAAGTAGTTCATACTTAAATTTCATTTGGCATTTCATAAGACTAAATTCAGCGTAGTATATAATCTTTTCTTTTTATAGTGCTGCTAAAACAAAACCCTTGTTCAAAGTTTAACGCCGCCTTGATCCGTGCCGCGTTTTTTCAGATATGTTTTTAGTTAACTTTTAAAGACACGGGAGGCGTATTGGAGATCCACTCAATGCAAACTAGTCGCTAATCCCATAGTATTTATGTGATTAATTCTAATTAAATTAGTCTATTTTTAACAATTTGACGTTTATTGCTTTTATACTGCTACTGGATATTGTATTACAAAAATGAATCATTAAAAGTTGTTATCTGGTCTTTAAAAGCCGATGGTACATAGAGTACGCCGCCCCTGTCATTAAGCATGTCCAAACCGCCCGTGTCTTTAGGGTTAATATCTAATATTAGGGTTAATAGACTAATTACTGACGGATTTTTTCGAAAATCTCTATCAACAATGTTTTTATACTTCTGCTACGATAGGTACCTCCCGCGCTCCGCAACACCTTTGTTGAATGCCTGAAAATCGAAATTTGTGTGTAATGGAAAAATGCGCTTTTCTCTAAAACCTAGGGTATTCGCTATAGTTTTCCTACAAGGTTTAAATTAACATCTACTACCTCTAATTTCTTCATAATTTTAGTTTCAGTAGATTCTGAAATAGATGGGGGTGGGTGCGGGGGGCATATTTTTGCACTACATTTTCGATGATATCTCTGAAAATATAATACTTAAAATTAAAAGAAATGTATTTTTGAGTTCAGCGTTACGAAAGCTTTCACATGATACTCTACTCATAAACAAAGAAAAGATACATATTTTTTTCAAGTAACTTAATTAGCCTCTTTACATTTTTCCTGAATATATTTGTGAATGTTTAATAATCTGCAAATATGTGGGTCAATAGTCTTTATTGCTTGCCCCAATTTGAACTTTCCCCGTTCGATAGCTTACGAGTAAAATGGCTGTGACAGACACAAGAGTGATCTTATAATGGTTTCGTTTTTACTTTTTAAGTACGGAATCCTACAAAACTTAACTAGAAAAGGGAAAAGGTTGTTAACTACCTTATGTTAGTTAAGTAGATATGATATTTTATACAATGCTATCTTAGAAAAAATATAAAGCTTTCAAACAATGTGATTGTGGAAAGCATTCATCTAGCTAAAACGATGGGGCAAAGCCCCGCATCTTAACCCCTTAACTGTGACATTTGTTTTCTTACAACATAAATTAAAAATGGGGCTGGACACCACTTTTTCCATACTAAAATATTTACCTTACTTAATCGAAAAATATCTGACAATCAATAAAGATAAATTTACAGTTACAAATTAGTGGTATCAAAGTGCTTTTAATAATGAAGCAAGCAAAGTGTTCTTGCCCGAATCCAGTTCGGGCCACACTGTTAAGGGGTTAAACTTGTGGGTATCTTTGCACCAAAACGGATGCATACCTTTACCCCATTCTGTAGTATTTTGCTTAATCGACTACCTACAAGTTTAAACCGAGGTTAACCACACGGCATTTAGAAGTTAAAGAACTTTTGTTTTCCACTGAATTTTTGGTTTTGAAAAAAATTCGGGTATTGTCAGCTAAACAATAATGTGAAATTTAAAAAATACTACACGAAAATTTGAAAATTTAAACTTGTCTCTTTTTTTTTGGCATGGAGTGCTACTTTTTTCACAAAGTTTGAACACACGACTACTACACTTCAAGCCAAACTGCAACTAGCGGCACCCTCAAAGCTGGTAGCCGAGAGGTGCTGAATTGTATCCAAATCACGCCCATCGGCCTAATTTTTCGGAGTTTTCCGTGGTTTTCTTCGAACCTTGGATTTCCTTGTGTAAATATGGGTTAGGTTCCCTTAAAAAGACTCCCACGAAGGTCACCCACCCCTCCTTTCGGCCGATATCCCTCGTGTTGATAATTGGCCGTCATAAACAACACCAACACACCAGCAACCTAGCGGTCAGGATTGTAGAAATATTGCTTCATATTAAATCAGCCAGTGCGTATCTTTGCCCCGTTCGTATCTTTACCCCCATCTACTTTATATTATGTTGCTGTTGTACTTTTTAAAATTTTATTAGAGTTTTCTTTTATGTGAGGACAGTTTCATTTTCAGAACCGGTTTCAAAATTGAAAGCCGTGGTGAATACAAGGGGTCGCCTGTGGGGATACATTCCCCCCGAATTAATGAATTGTCCCCCTCAAAAGATTTGAGATTTTGTATTTTAAATGGTCAAAAAGTGAAATCCCCCCCCCCCGGAGAAAATTATCTGAATTCAACACTGCATAAGTACAATTTCCCAACAATAGATATCAAACAGATGCATCCCATGAAAAAAATATTAAAATGTGTGCCCGAAATCTGTAAAGAACTGTCCATATGATTCACATTAGCTGGAGTGTTTCTCAGAGTGACTAGTGTCGGCACTTGAATTTTATTTTTTATGAAAGATTGTTATCATAGAAAATGATAACGCATAAAAATGCAGTTGAACAATTTTGTACATGTAAAAAATAATACAAAACGAATCATCTTTAATAATAAAACAAATAAATAAAGAAACCAACATATCATTTTAATAGTATAAAATAGTTTTGTGTGATAATTGAAACTTTCGACATCTTAATCTCATTGTTATATTATTACTGTCAGATTTAGACTATGTTGATGTTAAGGTGTCCAAAGTTTTAATTATCACACAAAACTATTTTATAACTCTTTTTTTTGTTTTTGGAGGGGGGGGGGGGATTGATGTGACTATTCAATGCATTTTAGTTATTTAGCTCCAATTCATTATAAAAAAAAAAAAAAAAAAACTCTCAAATCAAGTTTTAGTAAAATTGCTTTCGGCAAGGCTCGAAAAGGAAAAATTACGAATAGGAAAACTATTTTTAAAAGTTTAACTTTTTTTTTTTCTTTTTCAATTTTCGGCAAATTTATGTCTAACAATACAAAAAATATTTTTAAAAATGCATTCAAAATTCAAAATAATCAAAAAAAGTTACAGACAGCACAATAAAAGATGCATGTATAAAACTGTAACAATAATATATTTTAGTAATTCAAAAAATCTGAACGATAATTTACCATAATTATTTACAAACCAGAGCAATATTTGGCATAATTTAACGAACCGGAATATTGTTCCGATTTGCTCCGGTACAATTCAAGCGCTGGTTTTCTGACGCGAAAAATGAACAATTTCAAAATATTCATATTTAAAATGTAAGAAAAATTTCGAAATAATGACTTATACACATCCGATTAACAAGCAGTTAAGTCAAAAGAAAAGAGAAATTTTAAAAGAATTAAATAAAACTGACACCGGTAGGAAATACTGTTAATAGTTTCAATAAAAAATAATGAAAATTAGAAAACAGAGTACAATAGAATTGTTAAGAATCTTGGAGAATAGCCAACTAAGAAACTGTTTAAAATACTTTATATTTATGTAGAAAAAATGGTTTAATGGCAATGAAAACATAATTTAAATTTAAAAATCTTACACTAAAACGCAGTGTTGAATTCAGGATTGGCCGGCGGGGGGTACATTACCCCCAGAACCTTGAGTTACCCTCCCGAAGGTTTGAGATTTTATGCTTTTTTATGAACAAAAGTGTAATTTCCTCACCAGATTTCAAAAATGCCCTCCCCCCCGCCACTGAAATTGCTCCCAGATTACAATGTCTGAATTCAACACTGCTCGAGCAGCGTGAAAGATGAAGGGGAAAAAAAAGGCATATTTATTAAAACGATATCTGAGAAACTCTGAGAAAAAATCATTTAAAAATTTAAATTTTCAACATTGGTTTAACATGGACCAAAACCTCAGTAAATAAGCATAACTTTTTAATTTATCAGAATTTTCATAAGAAACTGCACCAACCTTTACAAAAAATAATCACATTTCAATAATTAAAATAATACCTTTATATCTGGGTCTTCAACACTAAACTGGTCGATCTAAGTAGATTTTTTACTGTTAGCGAAACGAGATTGACCAATCAGAAGCCTGCATTTTTACAAACAGCAAAAAAGTTTGAAAAAATGCAGGTTTCTGACTGGTCAATTTCGTTTGGTTAACAGTGAAAAACTTATCTAGATCCCAGACAATGATTCGCTAGTCATGGGAAGGAAGTGTCGTAATTTTGTCTTTGGATGCAAATTTCCGCGCATGCTCTGTTTATATCTGTTCTCCTTCCAACAAAAGCAATTTTTCGCTTCCGTCGTTATTTTATGACGATGTTATATCACGTTTAGAGCAAAGTTGCATTGCAAGGGAGCGATTGATTACATTTCGTCTACCTAGTAGTGTCCATGCGACAATATTATTACTTCAAATTTGTCGTGACAAGAAAATATCAAGAAAAAATTAATCTTGCTGCAATTGTTCATGCTATCTGGGAATCCATCACAAATAAACTTATTAAAAAAGTTTAACTCCCTTAAAGATGACCAGATATCGGAAGCAACTATTAGATCGAATATGGTATCAAAAGTGGCGACACATGAAACATGGAAACCCAAAAGAATTATGGCTGAATAAGTCATTTGTAACAAAACTGCTTTTTCCAGCATGAACTATATTTGATGTGTTTGCTTCTTACATTACTAGTTTCTGGAGCTGAAAATGAAAGATCTTTTTCTTAAAGTTAAAACCTTCCCACATAGCATTTTTAGTTTGCAGAAAATTTGCAACAGTCTTGCTTTGAAAATCTGCGAAATTGCAGTAAGCTCAGCATGACGAGACTGAAAGTTCATAACAAGACTGCAGCAAGATAACGCAGACCCCGAAGTCTGCACACTTTGAACTTGAAGCTAATTTGTCGTGCAAGTTAAATTCATACTGTATCAAATTTATTGCAAACTAACGACAAACAAGTAATCAAAAATACTCCAAACTTACTGCAAAATAGTAATCTTTCTATGTCACATAATAAGTTTAACCCCTTCGAAGGGGTCCATAGACCTGATCAAGCAGGGTTCGCAAGGCTGGGCCCAGTTCGAAAAAACCCGGTGGGTTTTTTCAGAATGGGCCCACTTGAAAAAGCCCACTGAAAAACCCACAATGTGGGTTTTTTCAATTTTCAGAAATAATTTAAAAATTTAAACAACATATACATTTAATGAAGTTAAGTCATTTCAGTTAATTTTGAAAAAAAATTAATATATAAAAGCCATTACATACACATTTGAAGTAAAATATAAATGTATTTCAACACATTGAAATACTTTACTAACATAGAACCTAGTAGGCAACATACATAGTACATAATTATAGGTAAAGGTTATATCATAAGAATGTCTTTAAATAAAAAATTCAAATCAACGATATTGATGAAAATAAAAAATATGTATTTTTACTTTCTTCTATCTTTACAAGAAGAAAGTATTGGATTCGTGAAAAATTTCGACTTCCAGTTTATGATGGATTTATACATTTTAAAAAGGTCATGAAGACGATTTGATGGTTTTTAGAAAATGTCTGTGTGGGTGCTCTATCTCAAGAACCTCAGAATTTCACAAAACTTTAGATTGAGTTAGACCGTGATGTAAACTGGTGCTGAATAGTTTTTGGTGTATACTGCCCAACAGGTGGCGCTGCTATGCTGCATTTATCTCAATTTTTGCAATAGCTTTACCTCAAGAAATAATGCACGGATTTTCATAAAACTTCAGATTGAGTTACAAGTTAAATTGTTGCTTATTGAATTTTGGCGCATATCGCCCAATGGGTAGTGCTGCTATGCTGCATTTTTTGCGATTTCAGCAATAACTCTTATCTCAAGAACTAATGTACGGAATTGAATAAAAATTTAGATTCAGTTAGACCTTGATATAAACTGGTGCTGATTAGTTTTTGGTGTATATCGCCCAACAGCGGTGCTGTTGTGCTGCATTTATCTCACTTTTTGCAATAGCTTTATCTCGAGCTAATAATGCATGGATTTTCATCAAACTTCAGATTCAGTTAGACGTTGACTTAAACTATTACTGATCAGGTTTCGTTGTAAATTGCACAACATATAATACTTATACCTCCTTGTTAAATGCATCCAATTCAACAAATCTATATTTTACAATCCTCATGATGGGCATAAATTGTCATTTAATTTTGGCATTGTGATAGCGAATTTTGAATTATTAACATGTATGAGATAGATGAAACTTTTGGGATTGGCACATCCGACTAGTTTACCCCTTTTTTCTTCCTAACTTATATATTTTAAATTTTAATATTATATTCATTATTTGATTTAAAAAAAATTAACAATTTTATATCTTCTATTATATTTAAAACTAATTTGTGAGAAACACTGACATTTAATTAATTTAAATTCATATAATTTATAGCTTGTAAAACAGCATTACAATTCTATTGTATATAAGAGAACAATGTATTTTTTTATGTATAGTGTATATAATACATAGAAAATATAGTATACAATAATGTAATTACGCATATATTATACTTTTGAAAAAACCCGATTTTCCCCGGGGAAAATTGGGTTATTCATGAAAAAGCCCGAAAAAACCCATGTGGGTTGGGTTTTTGCGAACCCTGTGATCAAGTCTATTGATGTGAAAGCACCGTAAGAAGGTGCATGCATTGGTTTTATCATCATAAACAAATTTAGGTAATATTTGTACTTTTCATTTCGAGCATTTTTTGGTATTTAAAAAGTATAACGTTTAGAAAAAGCGGTGCCTACCGAATAAAATTTCTGCAATTTCTGCATATGTACTGATTGTCTATCTCAACAGATGGATTTTTTGCTTTCGTCACTTTCGTGAATTAAAGACAGTCTTGCATCAGTTTCACAACAAACTATTCATGCAAGTGGGCGATGGTATACATTGCGGGAGATTTGCTGCGAATTTCTCAATTCAAATTTGTCATGGCAAGATAATATCAGAAAAAATCAAACTTGATGCTAAGGTTCATGCTGTTTGGGTTATCTCAAAAACTCCATGGGGAGCGATGCGGATCGCATGAACGGCTCATGCAATTGACACTTATGTGAAATCATTATCCAAAATCTATTACTGCACAAGTTCTTAATTCAATGGCAAGAAATTAAACATGGAAATTGCTGTTTTAAACTTAACCACTTGATCCTAACTTTATTGTAGGCAAATGTTACATAATATGGAACTTGATTTAACCCATTCGCTGCCAAAACTATAAAGTAAGAAATTTCAAATTTTTTGTTAAAAGTCGTTTGCTACCATAAATTCAGAAAGGTAAATTTCGCTTTACTAATACAGCAAAATTTCTGCCAATAAATGAGGCAATTTTTTTAATTCTAAAATAGTGGTGACAAAGTAACTAATAAATTAAAGCCACAAGTATAATCGTGGATGACAGCGAATGGGTTAATTAAATTTAACTCTTCAGTATGGGCTTAGCTTTTTGCATCATAGTGAATCTTTTTCATTGGTAAATATTAATGTAACTTCAATGTATTATTAGTTGCAGTTATAGAGGTTGGCCTTACATTTTTTTTTTTTAAATTAAGAAACAGTGTTCTCTAGTGCTACAGAAAAGAATACTATAGAAATACACCTGATAACATGAAAACCTGTGTAAAACGGAATTTTTCAGAATTATTTACGATTTCATCTTGAAAGGTTTTACTATATAAATAACCTGAAGGAAAAATTCTGGACCCCCCCACCCCCCCCCAAAAAAAATAAAACGAAATCCTGGCTACACCACTGACTGAAGCAGAAATTTAAGATGAAAATCAAAGCTGGCATAGTACTGAACTAATAATATTGCAGTATTAACATATGTAATTGCTTTTTGAAATATTAAGATGTATGAAATAGAAGAAAGTTTTAGGATTGGCAAATCCAACTACTTTTCATTTAAAATTGTTCTATTTTTATTTTTTTTCTTTCTTTAGACTTCAGTTACCACCATTTTCGATCACTAACTGTGAATTTTTTTCTTGGGCTCTATGGGCTCAGTTTCAAAGGGCTCATTTAACTTGCTTTTCAATTGTCTTACAGTTTTTAGTTCCACTGCCTGGGTGGGAGGGGGCATTCTTATCTTGAGTTTTATGTGCCCATTTTTACCCTTTAACGGGCGGTGTCCACAAAAAAGGACACCTAATTTTAAGAGTACTAGCACCAGGACTATTTAATAAAAAATTTTCTCTTATAAAGATAAAGTACTGTAGAATAAGCAAGTTTGTATTCTCTAATAAATTCGTTTGTAAATTCCGATGTCAGTCCACCATTTCATCATTTTACAAACAGAACTATTCCGCGCCGGAAAGGGTTAAAGGAAATTTGTTTCTTTCAACTCAGCTTATGATTCTCTTCAGACTTTTCAGTATGTGCGCAGTACGATTATTATACAGTGCCACATCCAGCAGTGACCCATGCAGAAGGTGCATTTGGAAAAAGATATGTTTGGAACACTGCATATCACGCCCAGTGTACGCTGTCAAAGGCAGCGGGAACCCATCCCATACGTTCATTTTGAAACAGATATGTTTCAGTCAAGGTTTTTATTGTTTAGAGATGCGGGCGTAATGTTTAAATCAAGTTTTTAATGGTTAGAGATGTGTTAATAATATGCCCAGTCTACGCTTCCAAAGTCAGCGGGTACCCATCCCAGGGGTTCATTTTCAGAGATATGTATATTTGAAAAATTAATATGAATTGAGGTTTTAATAATGCACAGCTCGTTTCGAAATATCGATTGACCCAGGTTCTCAATATCGTCTAGTAGGGGAGATTCAGAAGGGATGGGACACAATTTAAACAAAACTATTTTTTACAAATTACGTTTCACTAGTACAAAAGAGAAATTTTCAGAATAGCATCTTGAAACATTTTAACATTTAAAAAATATATAAATTTGATGATAATAATTAAAATTTTAGGTCAATAAACCAATTAATTTAACAAAAAAAGTCCCATCCCTCCCTCACGTTTTTATAATGAAAATTCATATTTAAAATTTCAAAAATGTGAAGGGGAAAATGACGGAGACAATATGATATTTACATTTCTAAGTTTTGCTGTAAATAATAACATTTATTTTATCTACTAGGGGACTCTGCGAAACATATTATTTAAGGAAATATTATTTGTGCTGTCTTAGAATTCACGCTAATAATTAAAAATCCAAAATATGAAATAAATGTCTCGCGAAAATAAATTTTAAAATTTAAACTGTTTTGCCAACTATAAATTATTTGGACTTTTTAAATATGATGTAATTTCCTCCATTTACGACTTTTAACGCATAATAATGAATTTATTATTTAAAAATTTTCTTTCTCTTTTAAAATTCACGTGTAACTGTATAGTCCAAGGGAAATGTACATTTTACCTTGCAAAAGGTCGGGTAGAAGATTTTTTTCTGACTTGTTTATGCTGAATTGGATGCTGAATTAATGCTGAATTGGAAAAACCAAATTTTCTAACAAAATTTCTTAAGGCTAAATTTTCTGTCGTCCAAAAACAACAAAATTTTGGGGCCTTTCTCAAATTTTTTTAAATATCTCGAGACCCGTTGCCATAGTATGTTATTCGTCAATTACAATATTAAAGAAGACAAAATTCTCTACAACTTTCATACTAACAACTTTTTTATACACTCAATAGCAAGTGCAGTACGCCATTTTAAACATAAGACAACTTTTTCAAATTTCTTAAAAACCGTGAAAAACGTAGTTTCGACCCTATTATTCAAATGTTCCCTGTACATTTAATCGTGTATGTCGACTTTTAAAAATTAGTAGCAGTAAATTATCTATTATTTGCACACTCACATCTTTATTTTCATCTCAACAGACATTTTATATTGAATAAATTTATATAATTTTAAAAATAGGACAGAGTGTAGATGAATGAGACAATTTTCATATTTAAACAGTAACTTTAAGCGTATACAATGCTAACTTCAAAGCATTGTCTAAAACAATATTTAGTAATTTATTGGCATGATAGTTCCAATTAAGAAATAATTCTTGTTTAATTTTAATAATTTTTATAATGCATGCATATTTTTCCAGGTGTGAATGGGATAGGTATGAAAATTTGCAAAAAAACATATTTTATTTCACGCTACAATGGTATATTTTATTTACCAACTATTGATAACATATGTTTTACTCTTTCGTTGTTTTAAAGGTAGCAAACATTGGATCCATATAAAAGGGCAGACTCAAAAAATAAATATCTTTATAAAATAGCTACATTAAAAATGACAACAGATTCTTTCACTAACTAATGTTATGCATTTATCTCTTGTAAAATTTAAAAATTCTGTCAATAAAATATTTGAGATCACTAGTTTCATAAAAATATTTAAAAGATTAGTTAAAAAAAATATTGTCAATTTTTTTCCCACTTATATTAATAAATATAACAAGAGATTATATCATTTTACCATGCAAAAATATTTAAAACTTTAAGATTATCTATTAATTGCTTTAAAGCTCAAACAGAAAAACTCACTTTGTTTGTTGAAAAATACATTTTGTGGAATATTCTAAATCTCCTGTAATATGTACTGTTTTGAAACTACCGGGTGTCCCAAAAAGGACTGACTGATTTTAAAATTCAATAACTTCCAAACGGTGACAGATATTAAAAAAATTCTTGCAGGAGGGTTATGCATAAAGTCAAAAGTTTTATTACAGTGATTTTCGATTTTAGTTCAAATTACAAACAATAGATGGCGCTGTAAGCAATAGTCGCTAAATACAGGCTCGATTTTTGGTCCTTTATTTTGTTCTATGCAGAAAAAAGAGATGGAAATGTATTATCCGGGCCACGAAGTACCAAAAATCGAGCCTGAATTGAGCCTCTATTGATCGCAGCGCCATCTATTGTTTGTAATTCGAACTAAAATTGAAAATCACTCTAAAAAAACTTTTGACTTTATGCATAACCCTCCTGCAAGAACTTTTTTAATACCTGTCACCGTTTGGAAGTTATTGAATTTTAAAATCAGTCAGTCCTTTTTGGGACACCCGGTATATCTGCTTAACGATCTCAGTGATACCATTTATCAAATGAAATACCAATTTATTTATGATTGCAGACCATGTAAAAATTTTTGTTTTCACATTGATCACCTGTTTGATTCAGAATTCTTACTTGAATTTGAATATTAAATTTTTTTTTTTTTTTCATATGACACCTGAGGTCGATATCTAACGTTGTGCGTTTTTAATTTTTCGAATTTGATTGCATTTTTTTTAATGAGGATACTTTAAATTTCATAATGGGTTTCCAAACAGTTTTACAAAAATGAAAGCGTCCGAATATTTAAAAAAAAAATGCAACCAAACCCGAAAAAATACAAAAGCACAGTATTAAATATTGATCTCAGGTATCCAATGAAAAAAATTTTATTTAAAAGTAATAAAATGCAAGTGAGATATTTGTCAAGAACGCTCCCATAGGTTTAATATTACTTTGTGAATGTCTTTGTGTGACTAAATTAGTGTAATAATTCATATAGCTGTGACTTTAAACGCCTCAATACTACAACTATCGTAAAATCTTTGAAAATGATTCATCTGTATATACGGAATCTAGTCTTTAAGAAAAAAAAAATTTTTTTCAGGAGAAAGAATATGAACAATTATACCTGTTAAGATAGAAACCTGTTTAAAGCAGAATATATTTCGGTTGCTTTCGGTTCGGTTTTCAAGGCTTTAATGAATCAATATTTGACAAAGCTGATTACGTAGTTCAACATTACGTATTTAATGATTACACACTTAAAATTTTCAAAATCCGGCTATTAGAGATTTATTAAAATTCTACTGTCTTTTTAAGAAGGAGTGGTAAAATCCATTTTTGTCACCGGCACATAAAAGACTAGTTTTGGCCCTGAAACACATAATTTACTGCTACCAATATATAAAAGTTGACATACACGATTAAATCTGTGGGAAACATTTGAATAATCAGGGTAGAACTACGTTTTTCATGGTTTTTCAGAAAACTGAAAAAATTGTCCTATTTTTGAAATGGCATACTTCGCTTGCTATTGAGTAAATAAAAAAGTTGCCGAGAATTTTACCCTCTTTAATATTGTAACTGACAAATAATATGCTACAGCAATGGATCTCAAGAGATTTAAAAAAAAAAATCAATAAAGGTCCCAAAATTTTGTTGTTTTTGGGCCACAGAAAATTTAGCTTTAAGAATTTTTGTTAGAAAATTTGGTTTTTCCAATTCAGCATCATTATAAACAAGTCAGAAAAAAAAATCTTCTACCGAACCTTTTTCAAGGTAATCCCCTTTTTTTGGTACATTTTTCCTGGACTAATAATTTTTATGACGTAATTTTCAATATTTTCCTGATTTTTAACACGTAATCATTTAATTCTAATTTGAAAGGTCTTTTTTCCGTTTATAATAGCCATGTGTAAATAATTTTTTAATTTGAAGGAAATATTATTCTTTGCGCTGTTTTTAAAATTGGCAACAGTTTAAAATTTTCTAAAATAAGTAAAAAATAGCTCTCGAAATGCTGAAAATTTGAATTTAAAATGGAAATATAGCCTCAAAAAATGAGTCAAATTAAAAAAATAAATACAATCTGCACACCGGAAACTTCTAATGTATAAAATGGTCTAAAAATGTTTAACCCTTTCACCGTCCGAGGGTTTCCCTGTTTTTTTTTAATAAAAATGCTCGTAAATTCGAGGATATATATATTTATCAAATATCACTTCTTTCTATATATATGGTTCAAAATAAAATTATGTTAAAAATATTTTTGTCTATAGCCACTTTAACCGGAAAAATCTGGGCCAGACGGTTAAAGGGTTTTAAATTCTTATGTATAGTTTTGCTTCTGTAAAACTTTTTTAATGGACCGATTTTGACCAACTTTAACATTAAATATCTCTTAAAATAATTATTTGATTTAAAAGCTGTTGTAAAACCTTCGACTAACAGGTGGAAGTGGTAGCGTGGAACTTCAGTCAAGCGGAGGCCCAAGTAATAATTAAATCAAACAATTTATTTAAATGCATAAGATAAATTAATATTTCTTGATTAATTACTTGTATTTACAACTACAGTAAAAGCTCTGTTATCCGGCATTCAAGTAACCGGAAAGCTCAACTAAACGGAAAAATTCGGAGAAATCGTTTATTTTTTTTCCCTATAAACAGTTGAAAAATTTTTACTACTATTTTAGGAAATTTACTGTTAGCATTCTCTAATTATCTCAGCGACTGATTCGGCGTAAAACAGATCTGTGTGTATGTTCATAACAGTGAATGTTATAAAATAAAAATATAGCATAAAGAACTGTCTATAGCTCGTTAGCACAGAATAACTTCATGTTGCGTCATAGTCCGCGATAGTCCTCCGCGTCGGCTGTTTTTCCTTCCGAAAGAGAGAAGGAGGGGGTTGAAAATGAAGACAAGAGAAGAGAGGCTTGATCTTTCTCTTCTGCTCTTGGCGAAACTAGATGGGGAGGGGGGAGGCGTGATAAACGGTAGAAAGCTACATCTTTTCCGAAAACTGAACTGCTAAGTGAGAAAGCCAGGAGCATGAAGGAAAACTGTTTTCTAAGAATTGGGATGGGGATATAGTAATTTCAGATATCGTATTTTTTTCTCCAGATGCACAGTAGCCCCCCCCCCCCCCCCAAGAAAAGGAACGAATTGCATGAAATTATGGAAACATTAAAAAATGGACCTAATAGTAACTTATCTGTATCGCAACTGGAAATGCCAGAAATCGAAAATTGGATAGCTATAGATAAAAATATTCCTGTCACCGAAACTTTAACAGAAGAGCAGTTAATTAAAAAAATGACAACTCCAGAGGAAGAAACAAATGATATTTCCTCAGAATCCGAAAATGAAATCGAGGAGAAAATTTCATGGAGTGAAGCTGAGAAAAGTTTTATCTACATTTTTAAAGTTTCGTGAAAAAAATTCGCAGTATTCGGCTCAAGAGGTTTTAGAACTGCATTTCATAAAAGAACGCTTCATGAAAAAAAGAGAACTTTCTTTCAAACAGACGGACATCAGACATGCGTTTCGTAGTATTCCTGGCACATCGAAAGAAACGCAATCAAACACACAATAAATGCTGAGAAATTATATCCCAAACTATTTTTTTTATTGCTTTATTTATTCAAGAACAAGAAATTATTATTTTAAAAGAACTATGTAACAAAGATCTTTATACCATATTGTATTTTAAATATATTTATTCAAGATATTTTTTTACTGGATGTATTTGGATCAACTACACTTAACTGGAAATTAAAAAAAGAAAAGTCTCTCCAGGCTAAATTTCTTTCTTTTTGCTTTGTTTTATTGTTGGATTTTTATCAGTTCAAACTTTTTCTCCTCAGCCGGGAGATTGCATCAAAGTTTTGCGTTGTTGAATTAGCCAGGAAAAATATTTTTCATCAACCTAAACAGAAATAATAATAATATTATTCTAGATAAAAAGAAAGAATGAAACGGTACTCTTTTTTCCCCCTTACTTATTATATAAAAAAAATTGCTTTCTCCGCTGCTAATTGCCCGATTGTGTTCAAATTTTCACCGAATTCAAATAATAATAAATTCGGCACTTTACCTAATTTTTATTAACATACAATGAGTTTTCAGAAATTTAGAAATCCCTCCCAAAAGACTCCACTATCTGAGCCACTCCAACAAGAAAAACAAAAAAGCTAATGAGTGTAGTTTGTTTTTATCATGATCGGAGAAGTTGGGCGTTATCAGTTTGCATCTGATAACGTTTTTAGCTATGCAGAATAGATTCGTTATTACTGTGAGGTTAGTTGAGGTAACCCAAGTGAATCATACCAAAGTTAATTTTCCAAGCTTCCATGTGCTTTTTCCGGAAAGGGGAGATGTCAAATTATAAATAATACAACTTTATAAAAGATTAATAAATAAATATAGAAATTTGTTTACTTTTATTTTTTATTCGAAAAGAATAACTTTATCAAATGCAAATTTAATAATAATAATAAGAGTTATTTTATCAACTTCCTAATGGCAGGAAAATAGCCTAAAAACCATTTTCCTGTTTAATTTTTATGTCGATGCTCCCCTGCCCCCCTTTCATGACAGATTTTGTAGTGCTCAACTATTCGGACTTTTCAAGTATCCGGCAATCGACATTTCCCGAGCATGCCGGTTAGTTGAGCTTTTACTTTTATATTTTTCGGTACTTTCAGCTGACGACAATGTTCATTAAAGGCTTAATGTTCAGTGTATAGGATTAGCATTCAAATTCTATTGGATTCTTTCTCGATACAAATCCAAAATCCTGTCACGATAGTCTCGTAAGAAACAGCTGCCTCTGTTTTCTGGTGTATACCGGTCCGTTGTCAACTACTCAATATCTCGCGGTTTCCACTGGAGAAATCTTACCCTGCCCGAAACAGCAGAATCTTCTATCCCTTTGGATCTATCCGAAAACTCAACTCCCAACTCAGAGAGCAGCTCTCTCCTTGGGATTCAAAAACGCCTATCTTCCTTTCTCTGCTCGTTCCAATTCACCTTTTTAAAACAAAGGCTATCTATGGCCCAGTCAGAGTCTAGGTTGAATGACATCACTAACAAGCTTCAATCTCATAGGCCAAGAGAGACCCTCGCTGCTAGCGTGAGAAAATTTCGCATCTAGTTTCATTTTTAAATTGTCCTGGGAAAATATCGGCAAACTTGCTACTTAAAAGGGATTCCGTAACTCCTCTTTTTTTCATGCTGTTCTCCTTTTCAGTCAACCTTTAAGATTGGTTTAGATGGATTGATTCTTTTTATCATTTCCTGCAGAACCTTGAGACTTAAATATTTTGAGCTGTTATGCGTATACATTGCTTTTCCTATCTAGAGTTCTCTTTTGAAAATATATGGGACTTTTTTTGTGAATTACATTGGATTCTTCACACTGTCTACATCAGGGGTGTTTATCAAACATTTCTCTATAATACCACCAATTTTCATATTTTTGTTCTGGAACAGTTTTCTTAATGTTAACAAAGAAAGACCCCCCCCCCCCCCAGCCCCTGGTCACAAAAAATATTGATGCTGATCTATAGGAGAGTACCGTGAAGATCTACGCAGATTTTCTTTGGTCCATTTTCAAATCGTTTGCCCCATTTCTAGATCATTACTTTTTTTTATATATAAGTAGACTCCCTCAAATCCGCAAAGCTTGTGACCAGAGGTTGTGCGGATTTTAGAATTTTGCAGATTTCTGGCCATTGCTTTGTTCACGCTTTTTAAACAGCAATTTGAATGTAATAATGCAATCAAAATTATGAAGAATCCTTGCAATATAGTAAAATATTAAAATAATTAAGTAAAGTAATAAAGTAAAATGATAAGAAGTAAGATCATTTAAAAAATGATTAAATTATTAAAAATAAAGGTCAAGTAAATAATTAATAATTTTTAATTAAATCTGCATAATAAAGATAAGATACATTTTCCTTGAATTATACAGGCCTGCGATGAAAAAAATACAAGGGAATTGCTAGCTGAATTTTATGTATTTTTTGGTGTTAATTTAAAAAAAAAATAATGAAAAAATTCTATCACATCACGTTTACTTGAAAAATTTAATTTTAGTTGGATTTTTAAGAACATTTCATCGTCCATACTCCTCATGGACCTGATGTGCCAGTGCCTTTGCCTCCAATTGAGTTGCAAAGTCATCTCTTCAAGGTCTTGAGACTCGGAACATCCAGAAGTTCAAGGTTCTGTTAAGCCCTTGAGAATCGATTCACCCAGTCCATCTCTCAGGGTGAACTTAGTCATCTGACTAGAGATCTGGGCCTTTTGAAAAAAGGCAGCAGAATTGTTGGGCTCCAGATTGAAAGAAAAAAAAACTTATTGGCCAAAGGAACCACTTTTTATTAGTACAGGAATCGAGAAAAGGAATTTGTTAAATAATACTTTGAGGAAGGAGAGAACCTGATCTGTTGTTCAGATGTTCCGGATTGATGAGTAATTTTAATAACACCTACGATAAAGATAAATGGAGGCTATTTATAGATTCATCGAAAAGGAGCCTTAAAGTCGTCCTTCTTCATCACGGAAGCCAGTATGCATCTGTACCAGTTGGACACAGCGATCACTTAAAAGAACGCTATTAAAACCTGGTTCTCGTCCTCAACAAAATTAAATATGCCGACTTTGGTTGAACCATTTGCGGTGATTTGAAAGCTATCTCCATGCTTCTTGGTTAGCAAGGTGGATCACAAATTTCAAAAGTGTGAGTGGGACAGCCGTCATAAGATACAACATTGGGCCAAAAAAGAAAGGCCGAAAAGACAAAATCTTAAACCAGGCACTAAGAATGTGATTCAGAACACTTTAGTTGAGCCAAAAATTGTATTATTTCAAATGATTGCGATTGTATTAAATACATGTGCAAAAAGTTTCAGGTTTATCCGAAGCCAAGAGGAAATGTTTGTTGGTCCAAATATCCGCAAGCTTATGAAGAATAAAGAATTTGAGACTAGCATGACAACAAAGGAAAATTAAGCTAGGGTTGCCTTCAAAGATGTCGTCAGCAAATTTCTCTGTAATTACAAGAATCCTGACTATAAACCAATTGTAATGAATATGATGGACAAATTTCAAGCGTTGGGTTGCTCCATAAGTGTCAAAATACATTTCCTTCACTCACATGTGGGCTTTTTAAATCCGAAAATTTAGGATCAGTCAGCGAAGAACAAGGTGAAAGACTCCATCAAGACATCAAAGATATGAAGCGTTCAAGGAAGATGGAGTAAGAATATGCTCGCCAACTACTGTTGGATGTTAACACGAACACGAGATAGGCCTGAGATTGAACATAAAAGAAGAATATCAAAAAGAAGTTTCATAAGAAAAAGAGTACGTACTTAAATATAAACTTTTTTGTTTTGTTTTGTTTTTTGCTCAGTTTCAAATTTGTTTGATACTTTCATGTACACATACATAATATTTGCTCTTTCTAGTCAGTCGTCTATTTTATGTATGTTGCCTTAATAAAAACAAATTAAAATAGTATGTAGATGATTTTTTTCTAGAAACTGCACCATGATTTGATGTAAAAAGTTTAAACTAGAGGGAACTTTTTGTTGCTGGACCAGAGGCGGCTTGTGCAATATGCCAACAGTTGTTTTCATCCATTTAAACCTATAAAAAATAATCGATTACTGAAAAATCAATTTGCCTTACCGAGAATAGATTATTTTACATACATTTACATGGATAAGAACCACTGTTGCCAAAACCAAATTGTACGAAAACCAAAAATTCAA
Source organism: Maratus speciosus (assembly GCA_963932465.1). Lineage (NCBI taxonomy): Eukaryota > Metazoa > Arthropoda > Arachnida > Araneae > Salticidae > Maratus > Maratus speciosus. Next base: position 283,739,385 of record OZ010794.1, on the reverse strand, counting down.
AACTGCGGAACTGATCCAACGATAAATAAACCAAACCAAATGACAACAACAAAATAACTAAAAACAACTAACTTCAAAAACAACATACTTTAAAAACGGCAAACTTTAAAAACATTCAAACTAAAACCAGAAGAAATTGAATCCATGGAGACAGGCGGCATGCACTTGCGAAATGCCACTGCGGGGTTAAAACCAGTTTTTATGTGCACAACGCTCCCCCAACAACCTGTCAAGACCAAAAAGAAAAACCTAACAAATCGAATGAGCTGACTAGACCCATCGAAAACCAACAACTGAACGTGAAACCTCAAATAATCGTGCACGCAATCCCTGAACAGTCAAAACCACAGTTACTCCTCTCTTCGCATCCACATTACCTCTAAATCTCTGCGATAAATCTTACACTTTACGAAATTTCGCTGCAGACTCTTCAAAAATCTCTCAGGATAGCCATGGTGCAATGCCAGAATATACCATTTGTAAAGTTCTTCAATTTTTCCCCCAGTATTTGATGTCAATCTATCTATACAGTTTAACCCGTTAATATAAATATATATATTGAGATATGCACATTTGATCCAAAATTTAAGATTTTTATAGTTTCAAAGTTAAAGCTTTTTCGTTTATCATATATATCTGTTTTTATCTCACCATCTTTTATCTCGATATTAATGTCTAAATAATTGACCATGTTTTTACTTTTTGACTCCAATTTCAAATTTAAACTATTAGGATAGCAATCAAATTTTTTTTTTTTCACATCATTGCATCTGACTTTTAAAACGTCATCAATGTAACGAAAGCACCTCATATCCTCGTTTATATCAATTTGTTCCTCGTACATATATAAGTAGATATTGGCTAAAATCGAACTACAACTTCCCCCCATTGGAATACCTCTAACTTGTTTGTAAACAATTTTCCCGTCATATAAGTAGTTCTCACTCACTACAAAGTTAAACAAATTAGTAAACCATTCCTGTCCGATAGTTGAGGAATTATATTTACTGAAAAACTCCATAATTTTTATTTTAAGATTGTCCAAATCTATACTATTATACAAATCTTCAAAATCATACGTTGTTAAACTTGAAATGTTTTTCATTAGATTTAAATGTTTAATTAACTCAAAGCTGTTTTTTATTATACAAGCCGGTTTATCTTTCAATACTTCATCAAAAATCTCTTTTAATAATTTCAACAATTTTTTATTACAATTTTCCAAATATGAACCGAAACCACATGTAATTGCTCTAAAAACAACCGGATCTTTATGAAACTTTGGAACCATTACCAAATATGGAAAACTAGTACTATTTTGCTTTATTTTAATTTTTTTATAATATGCTTTTACTCTATTACTAATAACTTGTTTACTTGATTTGACAATTTCATAGTTTATTTCATTACCATAAGCCTCCCTGAGTAATTTACCATATAATGTTTTACAAATAATTGCGTAATTTGTATTAGCTTTATCTATATACGTTATTATAAATTTATTCTGCAATTCTGTTATAGATTCTTTCAAATCCTTATAATATTTTACCGAAACCCCTTCAGAGTTACTCTCAAAATTTCTACACAAATCTTTTAAAATACAATACTTCCATTCCTCGGAAACGCTAGCAGGCAAATTGTATTTATAAACTAATTTTTGAATAAAAATATCCAAATTCATATTCAAGCGTTTTTTTGCCATATTTCTTGTTAATGCTCTCTTAATCCTGTATCTCGTCCCGTATCTCATGATTTCACTCAATTTCTTATAATGTACAATATCCAAACTACCCGTTAATACGTGTCTGTATGTTGGATTTATATATTCGCTGAATTTTACTTTGTGACAATAGCAAACACTATTATCGATACTTTTTTTCAAATCCTTTGCATAGTCGTTATAATTATATATGAGTCTGTCAATCGGTTTAACATATTTAAAAGCCTTAAAAATCTCTATATTTTTATCCGGCAGCAGTCTATTATACTTATTTAAAACTTTATTAATGTTAACCCCTTTTAGATGTGACCCCATGTACTCCAAAACATGGTATATTTTGTTATTTTCGGCATCTTTTTTATACATGCTCTTTACATAACTATCTAAATTTTGTTTTCTTATTCTAAATCTCAATAGATCTAGAGCCATGTCAATATTGTTGTTACCCGTTTTTTTTATGCAAATTCCTCAAAAGTTCTGGTATCATTTTTTTTTCACATTAAATATAATGTTTTTAATTACTGATTCGTTATCGTTTGAGTTGTAATTTTCGATAACTTTTTCGATATCCTTGCAACATTTTAATTTCTTTAATTCAACGTTTGTCCTATGATTTTTATCCCTGTCATAATTCATTATATGTTTTGTCCTTTCATAGATTAGACATCCAATAATTTTTCTCTAAAATTCCTTATTACATTACTTTGATTGAACTTTACATTCATTATATATATATATACATACATATATATTTATATATATATCATCATTATATATATATGGTGTTTCTATGACCGTGGGACAAATTCGGAGGGATGGTGCAGCTGACTAAAACAAACATGTTTTGTATAGGAATGTCTGGTCGGAAATGAAAAGTTTTGGTGAAAAACAAGAAATACGGAGGTAAACAAACATTTTATTGATATAGCAATTACAGTAAGTGCTCAAATGTGCCACTGGCAGTATCTAGCAAGTGATTGGCGTACCTTTTCACAAATTCCAAGTGTTTCATGAACACTTGCAGCAATGACTGAAAGTCTTACAATGAGGTGCTCATCAGAGTCAACTGGTGTCTCATGGATAAAAACTTCTAGAACCTTCAAAAGGGTGCGCCAATCACTTGCTAGACGCTCTCAGGTATGTATCGATGTTGGTGGTGGCACATTTGAGCACTTACTGTAATTAATATATCAATAAAACACTTGTTTTGATTTATTCCATATTTATTGTTTTTTGCCTAAACTTTTCATTTCCAACTCTACATTTCTATATCAAAATTGCGCCTTTATGTGTATTTTGCGTTCCCTTAAAGTTTGTCCCATGATTGTAGAAACATTTATCCCCTACCATCTCTTCAGGCATTATAATCAAAGTAGCTATCATAGTATAGACATTTTTTCATTTATCTGTTACATAAAATTTCAGTTATATAAAACCATGACAGTTATTTTTTTATTAAAAAAATCCTTTATCTAGTTTGTATACTTTTACATAAAAAAATCAATTTCTATAACATATATTTCGTTATTTTTCATTAAAAACTTTAAGATATATTTCGTAATTTTACTTAAAAACATATACTACCAGGTTTAGAATATGCTATATAACATCTATACTTTCCAGCTCCTTTTAAAATCAGTAACGTTTTCCCCTCTCTCCGGAGGCATCCTCAGTTGAAATGATGTTTTGCAGCTCGCATGAGATCTTACAACTTCACCCTCTTCGCTCTTTTGGTTTTTCCCTTTCCTCCAATATTCAAGGAGAGTCAATAGTTGAATGTGTACTGTCGTTGCATATATTATCTTTTCCTAAGTTGATTTCTATGGCTTCTCTCATTAATGTGTTGTGGAGGTTTTCATAATTGGCTATTTTTTCTATTTTAATTGACTGTGGTTTCAAGAGGGTTTTTATATTTGCTCTTGAGAGGGCTGTTGTTTGGCTATTGTATTTTAGATCGCGAATATGCTCTTTATATCTTTTATTAATTTTCCATTTTAGAGGATAAATATAAGTATAATATGGGCATTAAAAAAGAGCGATTTCTGTCGATAAAAATTAATTCACCCTCTATACAGTGAGATAAGTTCTTTTGTAATTCTAGCTATTTTGAGACAGATAAATTTCCTTTTAAGTTGATTAAATTTGTGAAGAATCATTTTTGATATGGAAAATTTTTGTGAGAAGTCCTATTACGATAAATTAAAATTGTGAAGAGTCCTTTATATGAATATACTCCTTTTTAAACAGATCCCGGATATATATATATATTTCTAACCTCTGAATGAAAACTCCAAGACACTGCTTGCAGGTGCATTTAAAATTTCCTTACTAAATCTGCGAAAGCAGAAAAGTTATTCTTGTTGAGTTGCATTTATTTAGCTCTTTCCAGAGATTCCCATGTAATTTCTTCCAGTCAGTCATTATTAACTAAGAAAAAAGGGTGATTCATAAAATCCATAATTTATTAGGGGAAAAAAATCTCTTTTCTTAAAAGTGTTTTCTTTAGGATATTGGGAAATTTTATTTCTTTATTTTAATTCACAAAGGAAGAAATGAAGGTTAAAGACTCTAAGGATTTTATTAATTAAAATTTTAAGATTACCTTATTAAATAATAGAACTCGAAACATAAATATTTTTTTAGTGTAAAATTTACTGATGAAAAAGCCCTGTTCACCAAAACAGAAGTATTTATGTAAGATAATATTCAGTATTCAGAAAAAAATCTCTATTCTGTGCATTCTTACTTTCAATCAGCAATAATCGGTACATTTAAACATGACATATGATTTCTAAATAGGTCTTGGAAAACTTCATTCCTCATCTGCTCTCAGTTGTGCTAAGTGATTATCACTCTTGCCCAGAGCCATATGCTCGTGAGCCAGAAGTTCTCTCAACCATGACAACTATTGTAAATAGACTACAAGTAAGTCAGTCTGTTTTATAATTTTATTTACCTTTTAAAATTCGTATTGAGGTAGATAGTGGCATATTATGATTTAATTTTTCTTCTTTTGTATATTTTTATAGGAGCAAATAACTCCAGAAGTTCCAAAAATATTTGATTATGTATTTCAATGCACCCTTAGTATGATTAACAAGGTAACTTGATAAAGTAGCATTTTATATTGAATTTATAATGTCTAGGATTATTTATTCTTATGTTTAACTAGCTAACTATTACTTAACAGATGAATAATTTTTTTATACTATTTCAGGATTTTGAAGAATTTCCAGAACACAGAACAAACTTTTTTCTATTGCTACAAGCAGTAGTCCACCACTGCTTTCCAGGTATGTTATGTGTAATATAGAAAGAATGGAAACATCCTCGTGTTTCAATATTTATTATTTTTTCAATATTACGTACGCATTTTAATATGTAATTCTGATTAATACGACTAAATGCAAGCTTTTTTATGAAGAAAAATATGAATTTACTTCCGAAAAAAATCTAATGGCCCTGTTTTGTAAATACAGTAAAGCGCTTATCTGTGCGTATAGGCGACTGAAAAAAATCTTCAGAAAGAGGAAATGCGCGGAGTGAATGCGCGAAGCAACGGAACGCAGCAAATAAGTTTTAGTTTCATTTTGAGATCGCAGCGTGAAAGAGGTATCTACGTCAGTTTTCATCAATGTTGAATTCAGACACTTTTTTCCGAGAGGGATTTCTGTGGCTCCGGTGAGGGGGGGGGGGGGGGAATTGCACTTTTTGACCATTGAAAACACAATCTCAAATCTTCCGAGGGGGAGCATCTCATTGCTCCAGGCAGGAATGTCCCCCCCCCACCCCCCCAGGCCACCTCCTGAATTCAACACTGGTTCTAATCTAATGATTTTTATTTATTTATTTTTAATTTTACGTACATATTTTAATATGTAATTCTGATTAATATGACTGAACTCAAGTTTTTTCATAAAGAAAATACGCATTTATTTCCGAAATAAATAAAGATGGCGCTAATATCGTCGGCGATCGTTTTCCAAAATATTTTTTAATTAATCAAGCTTTTTCTCTTATTAAATCTGGATAAACATGGCATAAAATTTCGTTATTTTAAAATTCTGGTGTAAATTATTTGCTTATCCAAAATAAAAATACAGTGCAGCAGTAGCTTTTGCATAATAACTGTAACTGTTGAAACCCTCTTGTTTTAGTTTCGGTTTTGAATCTATTGTTTCTTGCAAAATTCTACCAATATGGATTATCCAGATTTTCCTGATGAAAAATTCAGTAAAAGAAAACATGTCACTTTGACTATAATGCACAAAGTTGAAATTATTAAAAAACTGAATTCTGGTTCTTCTGTTCGTTTTTTGGCTAAATCTTATGGAATAAGCCCTAGAACAGTATATGACATTAAGAAACAAAAAGAAAAAATTTTGAATTTTTATATGAATAGTGACAGCAATGCTGGTATTGCAGAAAGAAAAACGATGCATGCAGCCAGATCTGGTGATCTAGACAAGGTGCTTTATGAATGGTTCAAACAACGTAGAAGTGAAGGTGTTCCTATAACAGGGCCTCTTCTCTGTGAAAAAGCCAAAGACCTTCATAAAAAGTTGAATATGGAAGTTCCATATACTTTTTCTTCAGGGTGGTTAACTCGTTTTAAACAGAGGCATGGAATAAAATATCTAAAGACATGTGGAGAAAAATTATCTGGAGATTCATTATCTGCAGAAGAATTTATTGATGATTTTACCAATCTTGTCAAAGAAGAACAATTGAGTCCAGAGCAGATCTACAACATGGACGAAACGGGACTTTTTTGGAACAGCTTACCACGAAAAACTTTAGCAACTGCTGATGAGAAGAATCCATCAAGCATTAAAAAAGATAAGCAACGAATCACCGTTCTTGTTTGCAGCAACGCTGCTGGCACCCACAAGTGTCAGTTATTGGTAGTGGGGAAAAGTGCAAAACCTCGTGCATTAAAAAATATCAAATTTCCCATTATATATAAAGCTAGCAAGAAAGCTTGGGTTACTAAAGATATAATAAATGAATGGTTTGAGAACAATTTTGTTCCTGAAGCACTTGAACATAGTAAGAAATTAGGATTGAACAAAGATAGTAAAATTCTGTTACTATTCGATCACTGCCCAGCGCATCCTGTTTCATTAAGCAAAGAAAATGTAACAGCACAGTTTCTTCTGCCAAACACAACTTCTCTCATTCAGCCGATGGATCAAGGGATCATACGTGCAATGAAGTGCAATTATAAGAAAAAAGGTTCTGCAAAAGTTGCTAAGCTTAGATCCATCGGCTGATATGCTTGAAAGATTTAAAAAAGTTTTCACTCTAAAAGAATGTCTTTTTCTCTTGGCAGATGCTTGGAATGCTATGTCACAAGACACCTTGATACATGCATGGCATAATTTATGGCCACCATCGTTGTTCATAGAATGCGAGAGTGATGATTTAACATTTGATAGGTTTCATCCCAGTGCTGCCCAAGCTAAAACTAATGATTTACTGGTTTTTGCAAAGCAGTCTTTGAGTAACGTCATTGATAATTTACATGACAGTGAAGTTCTAAACTGGATTTCTTGTGACGATAACATCCTAACAGTAGAAACAAAATCTGACCAAGAAATAATTTCCAGTGCCCTGCATATAGATGCAGATTCTTCATCAGAAACTGAATCTGATGAAGAACTTGAAAAAATTAATCTTGAAGAAGGTCTAGCCATAGGAGAAAAATATTTGAGCTTCCTGAAGCAGAAGAGCTTTATATCTGAGCAACAGATAATGAATCAGCAGCAGTTTCAGGATGCAATAACAAAAGAACAAAACAAAAAATTAAAGCAAACAACCATTTTATCCATGTTTCAAAAATATAAAATAAAAAAATAAGTAAAGTTTGTAAAAAAAAAATAAGAAAAATTTATTTTTCCTCATTATTATGTATATTTAGTATTGTATGTTTGTATTTAGTGTTATTTATATGTATATTTATATATTATTTTATATTTATATTATATTGTTTATTTATATGTGCATTTAGTATTGTATCTTAATTATTATTTACAGGAATTAATTTTTAATATTTTTCTAAATTTGTTTTGCATAATTATTTTATTTAATAATTACTTACTTTTAAACTAATAAATTATTTTAATATTTTGCTTAATTATTTTAATGTTTCACTTTATTGTAACCATTCATTATAATTTCCATTGCTCAACTACTAATCAAATTAATGTTCAAAAATGTAAACAAATAAATGACCAGAAATCCACAAAATTCTAAAATCCGCACAACCTCTGGTCCCAAGCTGTGCGGATTTGAGGGAGTCTACTGTATCATAAAATAAACCTCCTCCCCCCCCCCCCTCTCAATTACAATATAATAATGCAATCCCCATCTGATTTATTTTGTTAAATTTGATCAATTTTACTGCAAAGTTATCCATAAAATTAATTGTACCAATCTGTAATTAACATTTGCCTGGGGGATATTAGATTATGATTAACCTATCAGTCTTTTTTAATTGATAAAATGAAAATAAAAAAGAAATCATTGTATAAAAATATACAAGAACACTATTTTTAAACACTAGCAATAATTTTAACACATCAAATATACGCAAACTCAGTTAATTTTGTGCATTTTCATCCAGCATCTGAAGCTTTAATATTTATATAAAGGTTGACAAAATGACAACTTTTCTTCTCCAGAGGCTTCTTCCTTTTCTTTCTTCCCCCTTTTATAAACTTTGAGCAAGTGAAGTTTTTGTTTTGAAACTTTCAGTTATAGTGTGTTTGGTAGTCTGAAGTAAATTCTAAATTAATCAACTAAAAAATCAAGAATCCATATAATTTATTCAGTATTTTAGAAATTTTAAAATTTAAAATGCTACTAAATACTGGGAACTAAAGATTTGTTAGTCTTGATGATTATTTAGAATTCACTCATGATGTTTTGTTAAACCCTCTAATAGTCTTGGAAAAGGGCAAAATTGTAATGTTGTTATCTCTGCATTTTGTTTTAAATGCTTAAAAAAGATGATTCTTTCAACATTTTATAAAAAAACTTAATAACCAATATGAATGCAATCCTTGGAAGTATTAATCATTGTTCAATGTATTAAAAATACATAAAACCAATAGAATTATATTAATTTAAATATTGCTTGTATTGCAGTGAAACCTGGAGCTTAGTGAACATATTAACACGGTCTTGCCAGTGAGGGGGTTAAACTGATATAAGGTTAGTTGGGGCAACTGGGACATGATTTTACAATGTGACTCTGGAGCTTCTGACAATTCAGCTTCAAAAAACTAATGTTCATTTGAATTAAAGTCTGAATTTCTGTAAATGTGTTCAGTTAGGTTCCCTCTATCAGACAGAAATGCTCAAAATTACATTTTAATATTTAAAAATATGCATATTTCATCTTTCTTTCCGCATGGGTCCAGTTGCCCCAAAAATGGAGTAACCGGACCAGGGGGTCTATGTTCCACACGCGTTCATATTTTTTCATATCGGATATCAGGTCCTGTTTGAAAAAGTGTAAACAACTTAAAAAAATTTAAACCAGGCAGATCATGTAAGTTATATGTCAATAAACAGCATTGTAAGGGAAACCTTTGCTGTCAATATGTCTAAAAAAAGCACTAAAAGTGAAAATATTAGATTTATTTATAACAAAAACATAAAACTTAAGGAAGTACTTATGTACTTTAGTATAGATAATAAGTATAAAAGCCACATGGGTATTTTAAGGAAAAAAATAGCAAACGTAAATCTATGAACAAACGGCTACGTAAGTACTTACGGTACTTTATCCAGGGGTCGCATTATATAGGGAAAATTTTATTGTTCCTACCAGAACCCTTACAGAGAGGTGCGATGAAGATATTATTTTCAAAATAGTGGTAGGAACGATAAAAGTTTCCCTATAGAATGCGACTCCTGTGTATAGTAAAATTTCAAGGTCTGGCTATCTCGCTTTCAGGAGCAAGGCACTTGCATTCATAAAATGTTGAAATAATTTAATGACACCAATATTTACAAGAGAATCTATCTGAAAACAAGTAAAAGTATATTTTTGCGTACTTAATAAAGGTGAAATCTTCATTATAAAATTCAGTTGCCAATGTGTAAAATTAGGAATTAAAATTAAGTGATGCCATAACGGCATCACCGCCTCTCAAAGGGCCAAGAAATTTGGTTTGATACCACTCAATATGCTTTTTTAAAATTCATTACATAATTTTAATGAGGTATTCTATCATTTTCTTTATTGTGAGCAAAAAACAATGGAGAAATTTACTTCCTGTAGTAAGAGAAACACAAAAAAAATTATTTATAACTATTGGGGTAACTTAATCCAGCATGGTCCAGTTACCCTGGATACATGTCCCAGTTACACCATTCTTGAAAAATTTATGGGGTAACTGGGACACCGGGCTTACATTTGAAACTGAAGTAAATATGTATAGATACCTAATAATATTAATTTAGTTATATGCAGTGACCCGGAGCTGAACAATTTTTGATGCTCCAGCTCCGCTCCTAGAGAAAATACCGTGGCTCCGGCTCCAACTCGGCTCCGACTTCGCACTTTTAAGTTGCAGATTTTAATTTACACGTTTAATTTTTTGCTCACAAATACTTTCTATCTTCATTAAAGATCTGACAAAATGCATTTTTCTTCTCATCAAACTTGAAATGCTTGTTCAGAAAATATGACATCTTTTAGCTTTTGCTTTTAAAATAGAAAGTTTGGTAGAATTTTAAACACAAAAATCTTAAATTTCTTCTACACTTTTCGAACAGCCAAAATTGTACGACTACACATGTAAACAACAGGCGGCCATATTTGTTTTCAAATAGTGCTGTCACTTAATTCAAGTAGAAAGTAGAAGTAAAGTAGTGTTACCATGTTTCGAGAAGGTTTCCTTCTCTTATAATAATAATAAAAACCTAAAAAATAATATAATTAAAATACTGAATAATGATGTAATTAAAATATTTTAACCCTAGAAATTTAAGAGACTGAAAAAAAAAAAAAGATTTAAAAGAATATTAAAAACTAAAGGAGCCCTGGAGCTAGGGAAAATTTAGAGCTCCAGCTCCAGGAAAAACACAGCTCCGGAGCGCTCCGGCTCCGGGCTCCAGCTCCAGCTCCGGGTCCCTGGTTATATGTCTAATCTTTAAAAAAAAATAATTGCTTAATAAAAGTACTTACAGTATTTTAATAATCAGCCGAGGAAGTTCAACCATATAGACGACGTTTTTAAAAAAATAAACGTAAATTTTTGACAACCTATCACAGCAAAGTGAGAGTTATGATTGAGTTGATACACGTTGTTTTAGGAAGTAGAGATTAAGGGGCATTGTTCACAAAAGCTAAAACTTAAAAAACACCAACAGTTTTTTATAAAATAGCTTATGGCCCAGTTACCTCATGGTTCCAGTTACCCCAACTAACCTTACTAAGAAGGGATTGCATGATTTTTATTAATCGGTGTTACTTGTATTTGTTATATTCAATTTATCATATTAAGAGCATTTTAACATTATCTTTCAGCGTTGCTTGAAATCCCTCCTGCGATGTTTAAGCTAGTCCTTGATTCAATCATTTGGGCTTTCAAGCATACAATGAGAAATGTAGGAGATATTGGTAAGTAAATCAGTCTGCATAGATGTTTGCAAACTTCTTTCAGAAATAGTAAAGTAAATTATTCTTTTATAGATTAATGAATAGGGCTGAATTGGCTTTTTTTGGTTTTACTCACTTAAAAAAAGCCGGCTTTTATTATTAAAAGTTGGCTTACAGCTCATTCATATTAAATTTAGATTAATTATTATTTTTTATTTATTATTAATTATATTATTAATTATTTTTTTGGGATTGGCACATCCAACTAGTTATTTTTGTAAGTTCATTATAAATATTTCAAATTTCTTTTTACTTATAAATATCAAAGTAATTTAACTTAAAATAAAACTAAATGTTATTTAAAGTAAAACAGTATTAAATAATTAGAATAGAAAAAAGGAATCAACTAAACCTATGTTTGGAGAAAATAACTCTTCAACCATAGGTATGTTAGTACATATTTTATGTTTAAATTATAAAAAAAAGTGTATTTCTTTGTGAAAATACTCTACCTCCCGCCCCTATTGAGGGATGTGTTTCCAAAAAATATTTTTCTGTAAGTTTTTCTTTGTAAAACGATGATTAAGTTTTGGGACCGACTGACAAATTTCGTGATACCACTATCGATCCGCAGATTTCACATTTTCTTCTTACGACAGATTGACAAAATTCATGATTATTTTTCTGCGTCTTAACTGAAAAATTTTGCAATTTTTCTCCGCGACCGATTGACAAATTTCATGATTTTTTCTGGAGACCGATTGGAGAATTTCATACATTTTTTCTCACGACCAATTGAAAAACTTAGCAATTTTATTCTGCGACCGATTAGCAAATTTCCTTGTTTGTTCTTGTGACATACTGATGAAATTAACAATTGTTTTTCTGTGTTCGAATGTAGAAATTCGCATTTTTTCTCCTCAGCCGGCTGAGGAATTGCACGATATTTGCTCATGGCGGACTGGCAAATTTCACTATATTTTCCCGTAATTGTTTGAAAAATCTCGTTATATTTTCCCGCTGTCAATTTCCCACGAACTTCAGTGTTTTCTTACAGCCGGTCGACAATTTTTTTTATTTATTTTCGCCGTGATTGACGAAATTAGCGATATTCTTTCTACGACCGATTTATGTATTTTGCGATGTTTTTTTCCCTGTGCTCGGAATAAGAAATAACTAAAAGGGCAGTAACGACCACCGGAGACTGAGCCCTACTGGCCTAGAGTCAGCACTAAACAAAATGAGATTAGATCTTGTGGTGCACATGAAGAAAAAAAATTTGGCGAACTTAAAAAAAAACATATTTAGAAACAACAAATTAGTTGATACTCTTTTTGAAATCATCAATTTCTCGTGTAATAGAAGAAATCAATTAGCTATTTCCTTTTCAAACTTTGGATATGGATTTAAAATTCCAATGCATAGAACATAGTTCATTTAATGAAAATACCAGCGATTACAGTTTTGACTCTAATTCCATTAAGGATATAATAAAACAATTTTGTTCAGAACTGACATGCAATCACCAAAGGATATTGACAATACAATCACCGATATGCATTATTCATGCAAATAAGTTTAAAATGAATGCATATCAGATTTTGCAAAGTTTTCTAAAATTTTTTAAATAGAGCATAACTATGTGTTTCCAATAATTTCTAAAGTTATAAAAATTGCTTTATGCTGTTTGTCAAAAGTGTAACTTGTGAAAGAGGCTAAAGCACGCAAAAAGGATAAAATCTAAATTAAGAAATTCATTTAGCAATCCAATTGTTAATTTCCCATAACATTAGGTGAAAGTTGAAAAAGAGACATGGTATATATAAAGCTTGATTCTGTTCCTTTGTTTTAAAAAAAATAAACATTTTGGATAATTATCTTGTTGATTTAAATTATTTCACAATGGTATTTTGTCATGTCTGTATAAAAGTAATTCTGTAAATGTCACTTAAAAAAAGGCAGGGTTTAAAGATATTTTTTTTCCTTTCAAAACAGTTCAACTGTCCACCATTTCTAAATTTTGGGAGGGAAATTCCCCTCCTGTGAAAATTTGAATTTGAAGCCCTGATATTCAAAGAGAAGTTTAGTAGAGATTGTAGTTTTTGTAAATTATATTTCAATACATTTAAAATGTTTTAATGATGTGTGAAACATGTTTTTAATTTGTTGTTCTGAGATGGCAGTATATAAAGAAGTAAACAGCCACCATATAACTAAAATATATATCTGGCGCCGAATATCTGAATCCAGCAGGCAAAGGAGCTTCGGATATCCACTATCCGATATCTGGCAAAATCAATATCCAGTTCATCCCTAAAACATACTTCCAGAAATTACCAGTCATAGCCGTCAATGTTTTCAGTTCTTTGCGTAGCCCTGCATGTTAAGAATTTCTACTAACTTATTTTAGTATAGTGAAAAGAAATAAAAAACCGAAATTGCATAACTCAATTAAAAATCTCTTAAACCTCTGTTCACGCCCTTACAAAGTAATGCTTACAAATTCTTTTGTATAGAACTGTACATTATCTATAGAATTTATATGCACAGCGTAATATTTAAATAGTTAAAAACTCATGCTATAATTGAAAACGCATTTTAAATGACTATCGCTAATAGACAGCAGTGTAACCAAATTTTTTTTGTGTGCCCCTTTAAATTAACGATAACTATCACACATGTCATGTTCTAAAGTAAGTAACTTGCAATGTAAATCAATTACGGATGTCAATTTCACTTTGTTTGGAATATTTTAACATTATTAAAATATGCTTCATAGTTCTTTTTTTACTATAAACCATTATACAACAAAATTCTTTTATATGAACCTGTAAATAATAATAAATGGCTTGCACACCATATTCTGCATAAAACATGTTTTAATACCCTTGATAAATCCATATTAATTTCATTTTGTTTTAAATATCGTAATATCATTAAAAGACACTGCTCTTTTCCTCTATTGAGTGTAATATAACGGGATTTTTTTGAGTGTCCGTGTAAATGAACTAAAATTTCTCACATTCCATTAACAATAAAAAACATATGCTATAGTAAACGTCAAAAACATATGTCAATTGCGTTAAATTTGAATCCACAAATAAAACAGTTATTGTCTTCCTGATAAAAAGACTATTTTCCTATTGGATAGTTTGACATGGTACAGATGCTTAGAAAAAGAAAAATATCCAAGCATTTGCGGCAAAGGATCGAATATGCCATATTGGACAGTTTGACATTGTAAATTATAGAAAATAGTGCATATTGGATACTTTAAAACAGTCATTATCTAAATTTCTAAGCAAGCTAGAGATGTGCACATATATATATATGTGCACATCTCATCTATATAGATGTACATATATATATATATATATATATATATATATATATATATATATATACATATATATATATGTATATATGTATAATATATATATATATGTATAATATATATATATATGTATAGTATATATATATATATGTATATATGTATAATATATATATATATGTATAGTATATATATATATATGTATATATGTATAATATATATATATATGTATAGTATATATATATATATGTATATATGTATAATATATATATATATATGTATAATATATATATATATGTATAGTATATATATATATATATATATATATGTATAATATATATATATATATATATATGTATAATATATATATATATGTATAATATATATATATATATATATATATATATTATATATATATATGTATAATATATATATATATATATATATATATATATATATATATATATATATATGTATATGTATAATATATATATATGTATATATATATATGTATAATATATATATATGTATATATATATATGTATAATATATATATATATATATATATATATATGTATAATATATATATATGTATATATATATATGTATAATATATATATATGTATATATATATATATGTATAATATATATATATGTATATATATATATGTATAATATATATATATATATATATATATATATGTATAATATATATATATATATATATATATATATATATATATGTATATATATATATGTATAATATATATATATATATATATATATATGTATAATATATATATATATATATATATATATATATATATATATATATATATATGTATATATATATATGTATAATATATATATATATATATATATATATATATATATATATATATATATATATGTATAATATATATATATATATATGATATATATATATATATATGTATAATATATATATATATATGATATATATATATATATATGTATAATATATATATATATATATGATATATATATATATATATGTATAATATATATATATATATGATATATATATATATATATGTATAATATATATATATATATGATATATATATATATATGTATAATATATATATATATATATATATATATATATATGTATATGTATAATATATATATATATATATATATATATATATGTATAATATATATATATATATATATATATATATGTATAATATATATATATATATATATATATATATATATATATGTATAATATATATATATATATATATATATATATATATATATATATACAGGGTGATTCATAAAAGATGGGCAGAACTTTAAGGGGTTATAGTACACTTAAAGACAAATAATATTAAATAGGAGACTAAGGGTCCCAGACGTATTCCAAAGGAGATAGGGGGCATTAAAGTTTAGGGTCCGAAATTTCAAATGATTATAAAACATGGAAAAATTGGTCGATTCGTTTGCGGTTTTTGCAAAAAATTTTCTTTATGCCAGTATTTTCTTGAAATAAAATTTTAAAGTTCAATTTCAAAAAATCCCGATAGGGGGCGCTTTAGACTTTGGAGTAACAAACAACTATTTTTTAACGTTATTTTTTGTATTTCTTTAAATGATTTCGAAAGCTTAGACTTAAACTTAAATTTTGATCTAAAAATCTGAGTCCTAACGAGTAGTTAAGTAGCATAAACTGAAATTTGAAATTTGAAACCCTTCTCCCCCCAGAACAAAAATCAGTTATTCCCGATCTTTGTGTCGTAGATTAGGCTCTAACTACTGCCGCGTTTTGCTAAAATTATTCTTTATGTCAGTATTTTCTTGAAAATAAATTTTAAAGAAAATTTTCAAAAAATTCCGATAGAGGGCGCTTTAGACTTTGGAGTAACGAACAACTATTTTATACCGTTATTTTTTGTGTCTCATTAAATGCTTTCTAAAGCTTAGACTTAAACTTAAATTTTCAGCTCAAAATCTGAATCGCTGAGCGTGGTTCAGTAGCGAGGGGAGGGGGTTCAAATTTCAACTTCTGAACATAGTTCAGTTTGCACTACTTAACCATGCCCAACGATTCTGTGCTGTGATACGAGGCAAAAATACAACTTTCGTCAAGGACCTGCATAGTCGGAATTCACTCATAAAGGCACTGGCACAGTTGGAAACGTCGCTCATGCAAACGTTAAAGCTCCATTCCTGACGCTAGTCACCGGGTGAAGAAGGAAACAGAAAGTATGCAAATGTCAAATGGGGAAGAAGAAGAACACGTATGCAAAATTTCGACACGATTCAGGCATAAAAACCACTGAACGGTGAGTCAAGTGTAAGTCGCTGTAGTAATGAATCGGAAGATGGTGCCCTTCACGAATAAGGAAAAGGCTGAGATGCATTTAATTTACGGAGCGGCAGATGGAAATGGTGCAGAGGCACAACGAATGTACGGAGAGCGATTTCCCAACAGGCGGTTGCCTAACCGCAAAACTTTCGAGCACTTGCACAGACAGTTGTGTGAGACGGGATCATTTCTCGCTTCCCGGTCGAATGCAGGTCGTGCAAAAAAGGACGAATCAGTAGTTGTTGCAGAAGCCATTCTGGATGTAGTAGCGGCGCAGCCAAGTACAAGTACACGAACAGTGGCTAGGCAGGTGGATACCTCACAGTCCATGACTTGGAGGGTACTGAAGGATGAACATTTGCTCCCGTTTCATGTGCAACGAGTCCAGAAACTGTCTCCAGGGGATTATCCAAATCGTATTGAATTCGCCCGCTGGTTTCTGCAGCAGAACGCGCTAAATCCACATTTTGGACGAACTGTGCTTTTCACCGATGAATGTACCTTCACACGTGAAGGTACATTTAACACACACAATGCACATGTATGGGCGGATGTCAATCCACATGCTACGTATCCACATGCTCATCAGAGACGCTTTTCCATCAATGTTTGGGCAGGAATCCTTGGAGACCACCTAATCGGACCGTACCTTCTTCCTGAACGCCTCAACGGTAAAACATACCTCACATTTCTGCAACATGTGCTGCCAGACCTGTTAAACGTTGTTCCTCCACGCATCCGGCCGGTCATGTGGTTCCAGCACGATGGAGCGCCAGCCCATTACGTACGAGACGTCCGCAACTATCTGGACATCACATTTCCGAACAGATGGATTGGTCAAGGTGGTCCTGTTGCTTGGCCTGCTCGCTCGCCAGATCTTTCACCCCTCGATTTCTTTTTTTGGGGACGATTGAAGGCTCTTATGTATGAGACACCCATTGAATCCCCCGAGGAACTGGTCGCCAGACTTTCCGCCGCTGTAGGGGAAGTGCTCGAAAAGCCTGATGTTTTCGCGAATGTTCGCCGTTCATTCTTCGCCGTTGTTCTGCGTGCATAACCTCTGGTGGTCACAATTTTGAACATTTATTGTAATTACATGTTAATAAATATGCTTTGGTAACATAATCCTAATTTGTGTCTTTTTACCTCGTATCACAGCACACAATGTGTGGACATGGTAAACTGAACTGTGCTCAGGAGTAGAAATTTCAAACCCCTCTCCCTAGAAACTTAACCACGTCTAACGATTCAGATTTTGGGCTGAAAATTTAAGTCTAAGCTTTAGAAAGCATTTAATGAGACACAAAAAATAACGGTATAAAATAGTTGTTCGTTATTCCAAAGTCTAAAGCGCCCTCTATCGGAATTTTTTGAAAATTTTCTTTAAAATTTATTTTCAAGAAAATACTGACATAAAGAATAATTTTAGCAAAACGCGGCAGTAGTTAGAGCCTAATCTACGACACAAAGATCGGGAATAACTGATTTTTGTTCTGGGGGGAGAAGGGTTTCAAATTTCAAATTTCAGTTTACGCTACTTAACTACTCGTTAGGACTCAGATTTTTAGATCAAAATTTAAGTTTAAGTCTAAGCTTTCGAAATCATTTAAAGAAATACAAAAAATAACGTTAAAAAATAGTTGTTTGTTACTCCAAAGTCTAAAGCGCCCCCTATCGGCATTTTTTGAAATTTAACTTTAAAATTTTATTTCAAGAAAATACTGGCATAAAGAAAATTTTTTGCAAAAACCGCAAACGAATCGACCAATTTTTCCATGTTTTATAATCATTTGAAATTTCGGACCCTAAACTTTAATGCCCCCTATCTCCTTGGGAATACGTCTGGGACCCTTAGTCTCCTATTTAATATTATTTGTCTTTAAGTGTACTATAACCCCTTAAAGTTCTGCCCATCTTTTATGAATCACCCTGTATATATATGTATAATATATATATATATATATATATGTATATATGTATAATATATATATATATATATATATATATATGTATATATGTATAATATATATATATATATATATATATATATGTATATATGTATAATATATATATATATATATATATGTATATATGTATAATATATATATATATATATATATATGTATATATGTATAATATATATATATATGTATAATATATATATATGTATAATATATATATATATATATATATATATATATATATATATATGTATATATGTATAATATATATATATATGTATAATATATATATATATATAATATATATATATATATATATATGTATAATATATATGTATATATATATATATATATATATATATATATATATATATATGTATAATATATATGTATATATATATATATATATATATATATATATATATGTATAATATGTATATATATATATATATATATATATATATATATATGTATAATATATATGTATATATATATATATATATATATATATATATATGTATAATATATATGTATATATATATATATATATATATATATATATATATGTATATATATATATATTATACATATATATATATATATATATAATTGAACTTTTTAACTTTATCTCTTCTACCCCGAACCACTGGCCATGTTTGGGGAAGGGGGAGATCCCTTTTGATACAACCAAAACTTACTGAATTTTTATAACACTTTGAATTTTAGGATCCTTCTTCTTTTTCTGATTCTAAAATGAGAATAATGGGTTTTTGAATGTTGGAAAATGTTGAAATACAATAAAATTCAAAGTATCATAACTACAACTTTTGGTCATAAAAAATGATGTAATTTCTGTTTTAGATGGATAGTATAAAAATTTAAATTTCATAAGACACCCTGCATATGAATTTGTAGAAAACTGTGATTTTCGTTTATGTGCTATTCAGTGTGTTTTGAATATAATGTATTTCTTATTCAGGTTTAAAAATTTTGTATCAGTTATTGCAAAACATTGGGAAAGATGAAGATACTGGTCAAGCTTTTTATCAGACATATTATACTGATATTTTACAACATTTATTTTCAGTTGTTACCGATGCATCTCATACTGCAGGTACTATACATTGTTTTTCTTCTAATATATTTCTGATTTTTTTTATTAATACTGTCTCTGGCTTAATTGATTTATTTATTAACATATTTTTTGCTTGTAGTTATGTTAAAGCTTTAGTTAAATGAATTAAATATTGTTAATCAAAATTCTTTCACTAGCTAAAATATTATTTTTTTTAGAATTATAGTTAACTATTTGCCTGTTCAACGTTGCCCGGGAAAAGAAAAAAAATATATAAATATATAATCTAAAAAAATATTAATAAATTGCCGAGGACAAAATTTATGTTAGTGAACTAAAATGCTAAAATCAAATTCTTTTAAAATGTTCTCTTCTTCAACAATTTAAACGTCCAGTAGTTCCAGAAAAAAGCACCCCCCACCTTCCACGCTTCTTTCTCTAAAAAATATATCAACCCTATCCATGCAAAAATGAAAGGGGGTGTGGGAGGGTTTGAAGGGATTAAAAAAACCCTTTCTGAAAAACTCTGAAGCTCTATATGCAGCAGTCTTCAAAACACAACACGCAGAAATAGAATTTCTTTCCTTATTATTATAAATTTAAAATAAAGTGAGACTAGGTAAACATAGGTGTTGACAATTTATTGAATATGGGGTGGGGGTAGTGTAAAGCCGTAAAAGTTCAGTCTTTTTGGGAGGGAGGTGGGTGAGCTTGTACCATGTTTGTAGATTTCTAACTGGAGATTTCTCAACCAGGAATTGAACTACAAATTGACGGTTGGTGGTGAATTGCCTGATAAAACTCTTTGTAAAAAAATTTTCTGCCTTATATGATCCTCTTTAGTAACATTATATAAATAATCAATCGTCTAATTTATTCCTTACACCAAAAAAACTTTGTTTCCTTCCCTTTTGTCCTTCGACATATAGTTTAAAAGCTTTAGAACTTTTTTTAATTATTATTCTGTTTTATTTTTCTTTGTTTTAATGATAAATATCAGTCTTTTAAATCCCTTTTCCCTCCCTTTCAGAAAAGGGAGAAATTTCTAGATATAGAGAGGAAGCAGAAATTTTCCTCTTTTTTACAATTTTGCTCACCCTGAATCTAACTGTTTGTTGTAAAAATAATTAACCATCTGTATTCCACCATACATAATTTCTGCTACCCCCTCCCTTTGCCGCTTCAGCAAGGAAACTGTAAAACTATTTAATTTTGTTTAATTAGTTTCTTTTCCTATTTAAAATTTATAACGTAAATAAATAATCAATCGGTAAATTACTTTCAACACTTCTCCAAAATACTGCCTTTCCCACCCCTCCAACGTACAAAATCTTCTAGTTTTCTAAAAAAAGAAAATGAAAGAAGAAAGAACTTCCTATTTATTATTTTGTAGTAACAATAAATAAAAAATCTTTGCTTGCTGGTAGAACAAAATTTTGCCATATCATCAAAATTATTCCCCTCACCCCACCGTTTTCTCCTTTGAAATTTTCATTTTCCTCTTCTTCGTCTGTATGTATTCTATTCAGAATTTTCTTCTTGTGAAAAGCTAGAGATCATTTAATTAACTTAGATTAACTTTGACATTTTGTAGGGAGAATACATGAGCTACTTTGAAATTATAGGATAGGAAAGAAATTAAAAATTTAAGGAAACACTTTGAAATGCAAAACGTTTGGTGCGCCCAGATACAATGGATTTCTGTAGTTATGAAACATAAAGCTCCAAAATTATAGGTTGATTTTAATTTTTTTTAAAATATTTTATTTATTTATTTATTTTTTTTTTTTTTTGTGGTTGTGGGTGTTGTCGGTGGAAATATTCATTTCGTATGATAACTTTTCCAATCAGTTTGATTGTGTTAAAATAATTGTTTATTTTTAACCTAATCATTTTATACAAACAGATTTTCAAATGTGTAATTGATCTTATTTATTAATCCCCAAAACAGCCGTCAGCTGCACGAGTGGGTGAATCAGGCCATGGTAACCAAAAAATACCCCATTCAAACGGCAAATCATGGCAACCTGATAACAGAAGATAGTCATTGTTCGTGATTACATCATTCAATTATCCATAACTGGGTAAACTTCTTAAATCAGGATACATTATCATGTTTTCAGATGCTGCGATGTCTGAATGGAGGTTGGCGAGTATGGGGCAGGGCCCCATTGTGTTATAAATAAAATAAAATTTTGTTTAACACATACAGACTATCAAAAATAAAGCAGTTGTTTTTTCATGAAATACTATATTAGAATTTTTATTTTGTTTTCAACATATAACCTTTTTACTGTTGTGTATATATTAAAAAGTTTTATTTTTTCATATGAATTTTATAAAGCAATCACTGCATTAAAATTGACATATGCCCAATTTTCTGTGTATATTACTAAAATTAACAAAATATGAGCAAGGTATAAGCATTTTACATTGAACGTACAATAAATCATAAATACTTTTTAAAGCAACATATATTATTATAAGTTAAAATTTATCAGTATAAAAATTAACTTTATTATTATTTTTATTTTTAGAGTATGTGGCATTTAAATGAATCATATTTCTGAATAAATTTCTTTTATCATATTTCTTCAACTAATTGCTGAATCCGAGAGAAAGGGAGAGAAAGACAGATTTTTCTTTTACATAAAAAGAGAAGGCAGGCCCTTTGGAACTTTACAGTTTTTCTGTAAATCACTATCTATTAACCATCTAATTTTCATTTATGGGCTTATTTAGAGAATTACAAGCTAAAAGTCTGATATATTTCTTATTACCCATTATAAAATATGATAATTACAAGTAAATATTTGAATTGCAGCATAAGAATAAAAATCCTGAAGAATGAAGCTACATATATATACATATATAAAATAAGCTGTTCTGGATACTTAGAGTTACAATCAATATACAGTAGAAGATCTTTATAACGCAAACCTAAAAACACAAGGTTGTGTGTTATATAGAATTTTGCATTATATGGATCACATCATTAAATTCACCTTGTAAGCATAGCCAAATATGTCTGAAACATATCAAAATACATTAGAATATCTTTATACTGAATTCCTTGTTATCAAGAGTTATCCAAATTATAAATTTTTGCATAATATAGGTCAGACATTGTTAAATTTCCTTTATAAACATGATCCAAATATCCACACACCCATATAACACAACCATCCTTTATATTAGCCATTTTCAAAATGTTTATTGTAATAATAGCATTTTTTTTTCAGCAAAAAGTTCTTAAATTAGAAGATAAAGTTGAACTAATGTATCAAATTTAGTCCTCTAGAGAGTAGCAATATTTTACAATGTGAAAATGCAGGTGCTTTTTAACTTCAAAATTCCCTGTTTACATCTAAGAAGTTGTGCGTTATATGGAGAATTGCGTTATATAGAATTGCATTATAAAGATCTTCTACTGTATTAAAATTTATTAGTCACTATCACCATTATTTAAAAAAGTGACGTGTTTTAATATAGCTCAGTGGTAGGGGATGAAAAAAAAAATGCTGGATTCAGAATTAATTAGGAGAAAACTGGAAATTGTTTTAATTCTTTTAGCTTAGGTCTAGAATTTATTAGGTCTGCTAAATTTCCCCACTCGTACTAGGTGAACTTTAGCCAGGATGTACAGATTTATAATTGAAAACACTTTTTTAAATTACAATAACTATCTCAAAATAATTAGCTTTATCAAAAACATTGTCTATACAAATGGAGTAGAGCTTAAAATTCCAAGTAAAATTATTTTTTACCAACACTTATTTTTGTTGACCATTAAGTTCACAACTTTACTTCAAAGTTTTGCCAAATCGTTAATCATGAGCTTGAAGCCAGAACACAGATTAAGTTGACAGTCCACCTTTCCTCCAATCTTTATATACATGCATTATTGTTATTATTACTAGCTGCCTCTGGTGACCAGTTTGGTCATCCTTAAATGTTTGCTAAGAATTGCAACATGTTACTTTTATTTATAATTTATTTACTTAATATTTCGCCAAAAGGGAAGACTCTGACCGAGAAATGAAAAATTCTTTAAGATCATGGCAGCATTTCGTAATTTTTTGATGTTATGATTTCATTTTTCTTGTCAAAAACCATTTAACTCATTTAGGCATTTTATTTCATGTCCGTCTGCATATTAATTTTAATACATTCAGTAATGCAGAGATTTTAACATATTAAGTAATCTTCTGTAATTGGGTCCTCTGCCTATTGGCGCATTTCAGCTAAAACGACACCAAAGGGATCCAGCGTCAGGGTCAACAAAACTACTGTGAATTTATCATTTAAATTGCAAAAATTTACTGAGAAATGTTTGAAGCCTGCATATCAAAGAAAATATGTATAATTCCATGTTACAAATTTGATGCAGCTCTTTCATCATCAAATAAGTACTAAATTGTAATATCCACCTCAGAATCAACAGAAAATGTAAGTTATAGTGCAAACAAATAGTATATTTTCGAAATATAGCTAATAAATTGTTTTAATACGATTAAATAATAATAATAATAAAAAATGATTCACGTTCAATGAATAGCGAGCTCAATTTTAAATCTAAAATTTATTTCGTTGGTTCTTAGGCGAATGACGTCATGAACAAAGCTGCATTCTGCCTCCTGATTTGACAGCTATAAAATTCACAATCTGGTTAATTATTTAAAATTCCTCTCTCGAGAACTCGCTTTATGAATGATTACCTTCATGGCTTAATATTTTTAATCACCAAAATGAACGAATCGCTATTGTTTGTTTACTTTGGTGGAATGAGATATTGAGTTGTCAGCCTAATTTTAATTGATGTTGTCTCAGAATATATCCATATTTGAATATAATTTATCGCTTAAACATCAATTCTTTTTGGTACTACTTAGTTATACTGTCGACCAATTTCGCTAAATTATATAAATTGCCAAATTATACAAAATTGGCATAATTTTTATTTATAAATAACAAAAGAACAAATAAATTAGTATAACATTAATAAAAATACAACTGAGACGTCGAAATAAAAATCAGTTGATGACGTAAATATTTGTAACTTGCTTAAAGTCAAGTGAATGTGACATTTACAATCAACCATTATTGGCATTTAATCTTATAGTTTGGCGATAGATTTTTGGTCGACAGGATAACCAAGTAATACCAAGTTGTAGTAATTTAAACGATCTTTCGAAAAATTTAACTTTTGTGCAGTTTTATAGTAAAAAATAATTTTTATTAAAAATGGCTGCTTATCATATGGAAAGCGAAGCTGTCAGCCCGTATTTGGAGATAACAGTGGCACAGATGTCATATACAGATATTGGCGGGATTTTTTTCTGACGCCAATGTCATATACGCAACAGTTTCTTAAATGGCGCCAAAGTGTCGTTATTTTGTTTGTTATGGTAAATCGGATGTTGTTATTTATGCCGTTGATGTTTTCATCAAATTAGTGTCGGAAAAAAATCGCGATATGACTTCTGTGCCATAACAGTCACATGAGTTAAACTTTTATTATTAGAGATGAAAGAAATGTAGTTTAAATTAGTTTGATATATGTGTTTTAAATGAAAGTTATGTATTTTAAATGAAATGATGGCGATGGAACAATATTTGGCGATTTATCACCTGCGTCCTTTTAACATAAAATTGCTGAAATGGCTGTTTGGCGTATAAGAAGTGAAGCGGTCATCCCGGAACTATTGATGACAGTCAAATGCTTTGCAGTTTTATTATATAGATTATTATTATTAACCATTTGGAAAAATGGTTATTGTCCTCATCAGGGTAGAAAATCAAAAGCATATCTGAAGTTTTTTATTGGTTGAATCCGCATTTTATTTGTTTTCTGATTGGTCTATACAGTAATCTGCAATTTGCCTTTACTTTCAACAGAAATGGATACTTCTGTTGCCACTATGACAAAAAAGTAATAAAAACTACAAAAAAAAAAAAAAATAATAACTCAGAAACAAATTGAGATACAGCTTTCAAACAAATTGCATTTAAAAGTACATTCTTTTCTCTATACTACGGTGTAAAAAGTAATATTGTGGGATGTTTAGAAGTTTAAGAAATAAATTTCATTTAAAATTGGCCGTCAGATTTCTGACGATGGAAAAGCCTTTTCCCAAACAGCCAATGAAATGCTTGAATAATACTTAAGTTTCAGGAAATCTGACGGGTCGCAGGAGATTTTGGTCGCTTGCAATTTTTACGTGTAATAACACTATTAATGTTTAATTCATGGCGTACGTAATGTATGACCAGCTCCGTAGAAGATTAAAAATTTATAGTACCGAAAATTGTAAAACTGAAATTTCTTTTAAAATTTGTTCATGATGGGTCCAGAAATGTTAATGTTTAATTCATGGCGTACGTAATGTATGATCAACTCCGTGCGATTTTTTATGTCTTAAATTTTAGTCTTCGAAAAAATCATTTCCCAAATGGTCATTGTAATTTGTTACATTGCTTTTTCTTTAATTGTTATTATTGAGGCCTTCATGATGTTTTTGTAACTATTTTAGGGCTTTACTTTGGATATTTTGAGGATTATGGTTTAACCTCTTGACTGCGTGCTATGACTAGCGACTTTTTTTATATTAACTTGTACCTCAATTGTGGAGATGACGTATAAAGTCATGTGAAATCTTCAGCAATGTTTCAGAGGGAGATAGACAACAACAACATCCATGTTAAGCACTTATTATTTAACATGATATCCGATGTAATATTATATACAATAAAAAACTTTGATATCAGTTTACTTTTTTTTAGATGTTGAAGGCGTGTCATAATTGTCAATGCCAGTTTGTTCATTATTCCTTTCCTCCACTTATACCAGTTCACACTTTATTTATTTCCAATAAGACAACGTCTTCTGAAATTGGATCATCATCATAAGGAATTTCTCCATCATAAGGATTTCCGCCTTTTGGTTAGCTGGGTTAATAGGATCATCCGCTGGAGAATTGGTACATGCTTGCACTTTGCAGTGGTAAGAAACTAGAAAAGTTGATGCCAGCTTTCCTAAAGCTGCAAGCGAATATACAACCTCTTTTACACTTGCATGATATCATAGAAATAATATCTATAATGGAATTCTGCCTTAAGAGGAAAGTAATTCTTATCTCAACATCGAAGACATACAATAGAATCATACATACTATTGCAGAAACCTGTTTAAAGCTGAATTTTAAGCAGTCCTGTGCAATTCTACTTCTATAGGTTTTACTGTATTTCTAAGCATTTTATGGTTTTATATATATATATGTATATAAAAAAGTGCTTGTAAAATGCCATTTTTAGCATATAACATACAATCCTGATTGTAACTCTCTCCCCCCCCCCCACACACACACGCACACTTTTCAAAAGCAAAAGCAATTAAATTTGTAAAGGTGACTTATAATCGATAAAAAAATAAAAATAAATAAATAATAAACCTGTTTTTATCATTTAGAAGTAAATAAAATAGATACAGGGATGTAGTGGATGGTATGCGCAGGTATACGCCGTATACCTTCTGGATTTTTTAAAGAAGCTCTGTATACCCTCTGATTCTCAAATAAAGCTATAGCGTACACCCTAGGCATGACTTTCATGACTTTTGCATCTACCCTCTGCCTATAGCGTATACTCTCTGGTTTTTTCAATTCTTACTATTAGTTCACACTCTCCCTATATTTATTTATTTATATATCTTGTTCAAATTTTTAATCGTTCGTAAAATACTCATTATTCATATTCATCCTATCAAGTTGAAATAAATTTTTTTAAACTTGTACTGGATGATAATTGATGTTAATACAGTTTTTTCAAATATTAATTAATTAATTTAATTTTAATTAATTAATTTTAGTTTTGCATGGGAAACAAAATGGCGGCCATTGGTTATTGAAGATCAGTGAAAGTATTTTCAATAAGGGGTTACCATAGGGGGACCCTGTTCTGTCGCCAAATACTGCCAAGTTTGCCGCCAACTTGGCGATATATCGCCAAATTTGGCGGCCAAAATGAGTCTCCAAAAGTGACACCAACTTGGCGATATCTCTAATATTTTGCCAAATTCTCATAGAGTTCTATTGTAAACCTACTTGCTTATAGAAAATCGACAAATTGAGATATTTTAATGCAACAAAAACTAATATTAGCTTAAGGGATTATATTAATTTTTTCTTTGATGACCTAAGTAGGAATTGACTTTAAAAACAAAATTTTTATATTACTTGTTTTTACGATTGTAACACTGGGTGCGAAACTTCTATATTTTGGTAGTTTTCCAATTTGTAAAAAAAAAAAAAAAATCTAAATCTCCCCTCACTCCTCCCAACACAAAAAAACGAACAGAAAATATTAAACCAAATTTAAAAACTTTACTTGTTATTTTACTGCAATAATATCTAAACACCTCCCCCCTAAAGATGAAAATAAGGAAATTTGCTTAGTAGCCACTGGCCAGTAGTTTGATTTTTTTTTTTAGTAGCCAGTTACTGGGTAGTGAGAATAATTTCTTTGGTAGCCAGTAAGTACATTTATCACTAAATATAATAATTTAAAAAATGCATTAATGAGTTTACAGTGAGCAAATAATTTATGTACTGAATAAAAATATTTTAGTTTGTATTGTTTTGAATAAGCTTGAAATATTAATTTCCAATCTATTTTAAATTTTAAAATAAGTTAACAGCAAAGTTATACACAACATGCTTATGTAGGTAACTACAGAAGCCCACTAAGCTTAGGTACTTGTGTTTGTATTGCTAAATACATAAGTACTTTTAAAAATATATATTTGTCTAGAATTAAGATATGACAATAATAAAATTGTCGTATCACTGACTAGCAGATGTGAGAACAGGGTGATTCTGAGTTCTTTCTCTTTTTAATGTTCATGTCAAATTTATATTTTTTAAGTGAAAGAATATATTATTTGTGCTGTTTTAAAATTGTCAACAATAGGTAACTAGACTTTCGTAATATGAAATAAATCTCTTGTGTAAATATCTCTCTATTCTAAAAAAAAAGTAACTAACGCTATCACCACCGGCGCTGCCGGTTTTGAATTTTTTGTGACCGGAGGTCTTTCTTCGTTAATATTAAGAAAAATATGGCATACAAAAATATGAAACCGGCGGTATTATAGAAAAATGTTTGATAAATATGCTGATGCAGACAGTTTTTAAATCGAAGAATTATTTAAAGAGATATTTAATGCTAAAGTTGGACAAAATCGTTCCCTTAAAAAAGTCTTATAGGAACATAAACTATACATGGAATTTAATCATTTTTAGATCATTTTATACGTTAGAAATTCCCGGTGTGCAAACTGCATTTATTTTTTTAATTTGACTCATTTTTTGAGGTTTTATTTCTATTTTAAATTCAAATTTTCAGCCTTTTGAGAGAGATTTTTTTACATATTTTAGAAAATGGTATTAATTTAAACTGTTGCCAACTGTATAAACAGTGCAAACAATAATGTTTGCTTCAAATTAAAAATTTATTTACACGTGACTATTATAAACAACAAAAAAAAAACCTCTTCAAATTATAATTAAATAATTACGTATAAAAAGCAGGAACCTATTGAAAATTACGTCATAAAAACAATATTTACACATGAATTTTAAAAGAGAAAGGATATTGTAAAATAATAAATTCATTAACATGCGTTAGAAGTCTTAAATAGGAGAAATTACGCCACATTACACTTATTACGTAAAATAAACATAAAATAATATTGCAAAATAGTTTAAATTTAAAAATTGTGTGGGACATTTATTTGATATTTTGAGATGATCTTTTCAACTATTTTTGTTAAGACAGTGCAAATAATATTTCATTTCTAACAAAAGTATTTTCACGTGAAATATTAAAAAGAGAAAGAAAAGTTTAGTGAAAATTACGTCAGATTAAAAACGATGCATTTAAAATGTTTTATTTAAAAGAACTTTCTTTTCTCTTTGTTAAAAAATACTGGGAGACAAGGATCTATTATTATTTAAATCTATTATTAAATTTAAAAACTGTGTTAAAAAACAATTTACTTTTATTATCAAAACCTGATTAATAAAACACGAGCCAACATAGGTCAAAGGTTATTGATTTCTGGGAATACCAATTTTTTTTTTTTTTTTTTTAATGTACAAACGAGTATCTGTTAATCCATTTTTGATCCTGTAATAATCAATATTTTTAAATTTATAGAATGGGAAGAGGTTAAAAACAAAAAGAGATGTATATATATATTTATCTAACTATGCATCTATATGTTACCACTTTTTTTTTTGTCTTTAAAGTTTGGTGATGGTATAAGAAGAAGGCCCTAAAGAATACTAGACTACCATTTTGTCTTAATCAGCCTTCCATGAATGTTGACATTTGATTTTTGTTGTGATCAAAGAAACATTGAACACAGCAAATTATGCCATGCCAATCAGCACGGCAGTAGATCATTGACAAAGATTAAAATGAAGACCACCATAATGTTTAAAATTTTTACATCCCTGATCCTTGCTAAGTTGCATTTTGTTATCAATTTAGTTCCAATTTTTGATAATTTTAAAATCCTCCATTTCAAATGCCAATTTTAACTAGAAATTTTATTAAATAAAAATTTTAAATTTAGACAGGAAAAGAACAGTAACAAATTCAATAAATCTAACATCTTTTTGATCTTTTCAATAATAAATTTAAAAGAAAAACATTTGCTGCATAAAAATCACTGTAAAAATTATATGTTCAAAGTATTGTGTGATTTTATTTATTTTTGGTCTTAAGATTTTATTGAAGTAACTATCACATGGATGTTGACATTTATGTTGTGATTGGATAAAGATTGAATACAGCAAATTATGACATGTTGATCAGCATAGCAGTAGATCGATTAGCAAGCTGACCACCAGATTTTTGAGTAGAAAATTTGAGATCCCCGAGTTTTGCTAAATAACATTTTGTTATCAATTCAGTATCAATTTTTGATAATTTGCAACTCTTCCATTTCATATACCAATTTTAGCAAGAAATTTTATTTAATAAAATGTATCTTATTCATAAATGGCATTTATTTCAGATTGGTTACTAAATTTCAGGTATGAAATATATTTATGCTATGAGTGAAGAGACTAGGAGCAAATCAAATGCACACAGCACAGTGATCTAGAATGAATCGCATAAAATTCGTATGACAGTTAAAAATTTAAATATTTTTAAAAGCAGCAAAAATTTGGGCGAAATACACTGCAAAAAGTGTATGAGTGGGAGTCAACCAGAAAATCAGTTTCCCACCAAAATTTAGATGATTGACATCTTTGAGCTACATTTATGGATTGAAAAGCGTAATTTATCCACTTCAAATGGTTTTTTTTGTAGATTAAAAAAAAATTGGATACTGAAATGATAACAAATTGCAAATCTATACTAATAAAAGGAAGTTTCATTCTGTGTGTTTGTCTGTCTGTTTGCTATGGCTAACGAAATCTACCGCACGTACGACGCTCAAAATTTTTGTGAGGGTAGTCGAAGGCTCTCTTGATGCACTGAGACTCAGATAATTAGATATATTTCTGATAATTAGGCGAGTTATTAATTAAAAACCACAATTAAAAGAATGGAAAAGTATTTATAATTCAACTAAAGCCTGGATTTTAATCAGACCACAAATAAAATTCTTTTTCAAACTCCACAAGAGAGGGAAGGGTTGCCAAGGTGATAAAAAACACAGATGATTTTTATACTAGAATTGTTTTGCTGGGTGTAAATTTTTTTACAAATATTGCATTTATAGATTTAAAATTTATGCATCTATGCATATTTTATGCTGATTCCATGTATGTAATTTTCTTTAAAATTGGTTAATTTTTTAAAATGAAAAATAAATGCTTTCAATTTCTTACCAGCAGAAAATGAGAGAAAAAAACCGGTAATTTTCTGTGGTAAAAAAACCCGGTAATTTTCGCAGTGGGATTGTTTTGTGGTACATAAAATTTTTACAAATATTGCATTTATAGATTTGAAATTTATGTATCTTTGCTTATTTTTTATCAATGAATCCAAATATGTAATTTTTGTAAAAATCTATGAACTTTTTATTTGATCAAAAAATCATTTTTTTAAAGGAAAAAAGAAATGCTTTCCCACAGCACATTGTTTAAATCTTTCTTTACTAATTATAAATTTTAAGTCTCATTTTTTATTATAGGATATATAAAAAGATTAAAAATAAATTATAATATTGACTAGTGGGCTTACTTGCTATTTAGGTTACAATTATAAAAATCTAAGATCATAACGTTTTCTACAATAAATATCATTTTAGATCTGATTTTGCGGAGCCCACCGATAAATATTATTTACAAATTATAAAACTTTCAAAATGGGGGGAGGGGTGTATACCGGGAGCATAACATTAGTTTCAGGAGCGGGCAATTTTCTAACTTTTTACGAACCCTTCATATGATCTATCATTGGAAAGCCCTTTCTCCACTCTTTCACATTATGAACCTCCATTATCCCTTTTCTCCAATTTCTTATATTTGTGGGGATGGAGAGGAGAGTGTACGACTTGATTAAAATATCACAATTAGTCCACATGACAGATATTGTAATAGAGACTAATTCCAAACATGATGATTAATTTAATAATCACACTCTATACCATTGAAGTAAAATTATGAGTAGCACATATCACTATTTTCAAATTCAAGATATTTTTTTAAATTTCATTTTAAAGTATCTCGGGTTCTATGGGCCAAATAACGATGAGGTTTTGTTCATTCGACTTGATATCGATAGCCTTACATATTTTAGTTCTTTTTTTCCCACCAGGGGCACTTTCCTATCTCAGGTACTATGGGACCTGTCACAACGGGATTTGGTTCATTCAACTTCATTTTCGATGGCTTCGTTCTGAAGATGGTTTGTTTAGAACAGAGTGTGTTTCCTGGCAATAGAATTCGGAATTAACTGGTTTGACAGAGCATGCGCAACATGCCTACTGTATGATGCCACAAGTAGCTGAACACGTGTCAGCATTTCATTCTGAAAGTGGATTACTTAGAACAGAGTGTGTCCCCTGGAATTTAGATGTAACAGATTTTACACAGTATGCAGCATGCATGCTATACGGTGCCGAAGGCAGTGGGGACCAGTGTTAGAAATACAAGATTATCCAGCAATAATCAGTTTAAAAATCAAAGAATTTCACTCAGGATTTTGATAAGAAAAAAAAAAGGGTTACGCATAAGTCATTAATTTTTATAGTTACATCAATATTTTAGCACAAAAATTATGTAGTTGTCGGAAACATACTGCATTCCCCCCCCACCTTTCGTTTCCTGTGGCAGTTATCTCGAGCCTTTTTAGTGCTAAATATCAGGGTTTTTATTATTTATTTTATTTTTATACTTTTTTAAACTGATTTTTCCCACAATCAGCGGGCACGTATTTGAGACAACATCAATTTTGAGTTAAAGATATAAAATACAAATTTAACCCTTAAATACTGAAATGATTTTGGTAGAAATGAAAAGTTTTGGTGGTTTTGCCTAATTAAAAGGTGTTATTATTCATTTAAGAATATTATCATGGGCACGGGAAAAGCCAAGCAGGTCAGCTAGTCATAATAAATTGCAACAGGATATTGAGTTGAAGAAAAAAATAAAAAGGGAAGAGTCAGCAGATCTGTGTTGATGAAAGTTTTTTCTCAAAAATAGTAGCTAAAATTGAAAAATAGTGTCCTTTTTTCTGATTTTTCTCCAAAATTTTCGCTTTTGAAGAATTCTGGGCTAAAATAGAAGCCATAGTAGCCTGATGCTGAAAATAGTCGCTTTTAGTAACATTTTAGTAGCATGTGGTGTGGCAGCCCTGGAGCGATGTGCTTGTCTGGATAGTATATGTGATCAAAATTCTTGCTCTCCTTTTATTTCAGATTTTTCTTTTCTATTTTTATTCATTTAGTAATGCTTTATCCAATGATTTTGTTTTTCGTCATAAATGGAATCTCTTGATAAAACTAATTTTGCATATATAACGCTTGTAAAAATTATTTCTGTTATTAAAATAAAATATTTGTTAAAATGTGATAAAAAGAACTTCTGAAATTTTTATTAAACAATCCATGTAAGAAATTGGTGAAACATAAATATCTAATGAACAGAATTAATTTCTCAAAATGAACCCTTTGAGATAACTTGCATTGGTACTTTTCAGTTAGCCGGACGCCAGTGTTATATATACATATATATATGCATACATATATGTATATATACATATGTACATATATATATGTGTATATACATGTATATATACATCTATATCTTATACTATAATACGAGCAAAAATTGTGCATGACGATTTTGATTAAATTTTGCACCCAACCATTTTCGGGCATGAAAAGACTATTGGGCTAGGTCACATGTTCCAGAAATTTCGATTTGTGGGTCATTTTTGGGTCACTGTGGATCAAGCTATTTTTATCTAAAAAACAGCTCTAACGATTTTCACTAAACTTTATATTCCACAGTTTTGGATTATGAGTGGATTTATGAGGGATTTGGACCATTGGGCTAAGTCACATATTCTAGAAAATTCGATTAGTGGGTCATTTTTGGGTCACCGTGGGTCAAGAAGCTAAGTTTATCTAGATAACGGCTCTAACGATTTTCACAAAATTTCGTAATCTATCATTTTCGGGCATGAAAAGACCATTGGGATGGGTCACATATTCGAGAAAATTCGATTAGTGGGTCATTTTGAGTCACAATGGGTCAGGGTCAAGCTTTGAATCTAAAAAACGACACAAGATATTTTCACAAAATTTTGTAATATACCATTTCTGAGCATGAGATGACCATTGGGTTACGTCACATGTTCGAGAAAATTCGATTAGTGGGTCATTTTGGGTCACAATGGGTCAGGGTCAAGCTAATTGAATCTAAAAAAAATGCTCAAAACATTTTGACCAAATTTTGTATTTACTATTTCTAAGCATGAGAAGAGAATTGGACTAAGTCACATGTTTGAGGAAATTCGATTAGTGGGTCATTTTGGGTCAGAGTCGAGCTAATTGTATGTAAAAAACGGCTTAAACGATTGTGACTAAATTTTGTATTCTAATGTTTTCGGGGTTGAGAAAACCATTGGACTAGGACGCATGTTCAAGAAAATTCGATTAGTGGGTCATTTTGGGTCAGAGTCAAGCTAATTTTATTTAAAAAGCAGTTCAAATCATTTTGACAAAATTTTGTATATCGTTTCCGGGCATGATAAGACTATTGGGCAGCATCACATGTTCAAGAAAATTCAATCAGTCAGTCATTTTGGCGTCCTAATGGATCAGGATCAAGCTAACTGTATCTAAAAAATGGCTCAAACGATTTTGACAAAACATTGTTTTGCATCCATATCTGGGCAAGGTAAAACCATTGGACTGGGTCGCATGCTCAAGAAATTTCTATTAGTGGGTCATTTTGGTGATATTGGGTCGGGGTCAAGCTAACTGTACCTCAAAAAGGTTCAAACGATTTTGAATTTTTTTTATTGTATTCTTTCACAGTACAAAAAGACCATTGGAATACGTCGCATGTTCAATAAATTTCGGTAAGTGGGTCATTTTTGAATCAATGTGGGTCAAGCTTATTTTATCTAGAAAACGACTAACGATTTTCACTAAATTTTGTATTCCATCGTTTTCAGGCTCTAGAAGAGCATTGTGTTAGGTCGCATGTTCGAAAAAATTTGATTAGTGGGTCAATTTGTGTCATTATGGCTCAGGGTCAAGCTAAGTGCATCTAAAACAGCAATAATAATTCAGTGGGAATAATATATCAAGATAAATACAAAGCTAATTTTGACCGAGCTTTGCTCGGTCATTCCTTCTAATGTATATATAACACTGGTGGCCGGCTAACTGAAAAGTACCCTTACATTTATTATTTAAATTTTTTTACTTATATATTTTTATTGTTATGATTGTTCTTTCATGAAATGCTCATATTTGTTTTCAAGTAAAATAGTGAACTATTATTAAATCTTTTATTTTTTTATCTTTCATATTGGTCGTTTTACATCATGTAAATATGCTTTGGCTTCTCCAGAATAATTCTCAGTTGAAATATGACATTAAAAAAATATTTGGAGAAATTATCGCTTGCAGAAACTGAAATGTTTGATTTTTTGTGGCACCCAAAGCGTAGATTCGTTTGGGTAGATTTTCATTGGAAAATGTAAAATCATGCAAATTCGAGAGTGTATTCTGCTGAAAGCTGTGATTCCCTCAGCTTTAGATTCATTTAGAAAGATTTTTCTCTAAAAATATAAAATCATTTAACATTGATTTTAGGATTATTATCATAGGCCTGGGCAACAAGGGGTGAATTAGCTGCTAGTTAAACATATATGATTATGTTGAATGGAAATAAAACATTAAATATGAAAAGAAACTTTAATGTAAAATTTTAATAGAATTTAAAAGAATTCATATTATTATATTTAAATAAGTTTTTTTTCCCTATCGAAATACACTGATGTCCAAAATTAAGGACCAGTCACAAAATGCAAATTTTCAATTACGCGAATACTAACAAGGAAATAATATAATTTGAATAATTACTATCTCAACAGCACAGCTGGTTCATATAACATTTCATTCATGTCACACGTGGTCACAGGTGTCACAGTCATTGTGGTGAAGCAAAAAAATAGGAAATTCCATACATCTCATTATGTGTCTCGAATGATCCCTATACATGACTCCACTGAGACGTCACTGTGACTGCTGCTTTGTGACGAGTCACCATGTTACTTTACAATGTAGTTACTTTGTAACTCTCATGTGACTGTCATCTGCAAACTCAATTTCAAAGTCAACATGAACGCTGCACTGTGATAAGTTACCAAATAATGTCACATTAAAGTCACATGATGACTTTCATGTGACAGAGAGACTACTGTGAAGTCAGCATTGTGCTCTTTTGTGGAAAGCCACCGTGTGACTATAATGTGATATTATTTGGTGATTTATCATAATGCAACGTTCATGATGACTTTGAAATTGAGTCTAAAAATGATGTCACATGAGAGTCACAATGTAACTACATTGTAAAGCCACCTGGTGACTCTCACAAATCAGCAGTCACATTGATGTCTCTGTGGAGTCACATATAGTGATCATTTGAGACTTATAATTAGACGTGTGGAATTTCCTACTTTTTGTTTCACCGTAGTGACTGTGACACTTGTGACCATGTGTGACATGAATGAGATGTTATATGGACTAGCTGTGCTGTAGGGATAGTAATTATTTGAATTATATTATTTCCTTTTGATTATTCGCTTACTTAAAAATTAGCATTTTGTGACTGGTCCTTAATTTTGGACACCAGTGTATATCTGACAAGTATTATTATCAAAATTTACTTTTATCA
Organism: Maratus speciosus; assembly: GCA_963932465.1. NCBI lineage: Eukaryota > Metazoa > Arthropoda > Arachnida > Araneae > Salticidae > Maratus > Maratus speciosus. The sequence goes on along the minus strand of OZ010794.1, from coordinate 283,701,900 downwards.
AAAGCATTCCATTTTTCATGAAAAATTTAAAGTAGCCAATAAAGCATTATTTAAAGTACAAATAAAAACGGAAAAGAAAAATCTGAGGTAAAACTTGAGCATAGAGTTTGATCCTATACTATGCTATCCAGACTCAAGTCCACTGCTCTCAGTTCTTGACCATGGAACTTCTTTTGCTGATGCGATAAAACATAAGTAAATGTAGCAGTATTTGCAACACTTTTAACCCTTTCATGCATAAATTATTCATAAAAAATCTTTTTTTGTGATAAATGAGAACCCATTATAAAATAATTTTATTATTGTGCTGCATGCTAGCTATTACCTGTCCACAAATCAGATCTCCATAAATGATTGCTGAAAAGTTTTTTGCTTTATAGGACAATACTTATCTGTCCTCATATGAGGCCCGTATGAATGAGAGAGTTAAATTCTGTTTTCTTTTGGGAGTTGGCAGCTGATTACTGGATTGGTATTTTCTATCTTTGGTCTTCTATTAACCAGCATTGTGCTGGGCAAATTGGTGAACCCCAATATCTGACAGCCTCCCTGTTAGTTTATTTTAGTTGCAGTTAATTTATAGTCACTGTTTATCATTTTATTTTAATATTTAGTTAGTTATTGTTATTTTTGTTTTAATAATATATATATTACATATAATTTTGATTATGTCAAAAGTTATATTTTTTCATATGTTTTTCTTTTTGTAGGTTTATTTCTGCAAGCAAATATCCTGGCATATATGTTTAGTATAGTTGAAAGCGGCAAAATAACGTTGCCTTTAAATCCTGCTGTGCAAGGTGATACCATACCCAATCTTGTATATATTCAACAGTTTGTTGCAGATTTATTGAAAAGAGCATTTGGACATTTGTCAGAGTGAGTTTTTAATGTTTTTATAAATATTTTGTGTTAATCAGAAATTTAAAGCTGCTTTTAATATGTTTACCATGCTTATACATCTGCATGTATGCAAATTGCCTCTTTTCTCATTCTCGATGCAAATTTATATTAACCTTCTTACCGCCGCGAACTGATATATCCGTTCACTAAGCTGTAGGTTTCACTGCAATGGAAGTATTATTTAAATTAATATAATTATACAGATATAATCCAGTTTTAAAAAATAAGGTTATGATTAATACTGTCAAGGCTTATATACCTATATTTAATAAAAAAATTATATCATGTTGGAAAAAACATCTTTTTTTATCATTAAAAGCAAAATTACAGAGAAAACAACATTACAATTTTGCCCTTTTGCTTGGCGGTCAGGGTGTTAAATTAGAAGTTATTTTTACCTGTTTCATATGTTAATTTTATTAGCTTTAAGAAAACATTTGACATTCTGTGATGAAAAGTAATTTGATGCCATTTAAAAAGGAGAGATCATTGAGAATTGTAAAAATCGTATAAAATTTTATATAAGGCATCATGAATTATTTTTAAAGCAACATCCTATGAAAATTGCAGTTCTTTAGATCGAGAAAGTTGAATAAGAAGCTTGTACTTAAGTTGTGGAACACCGAAAATGAAAATGCTAGAATTGAAGAAAACATTTTGTAAAATTAAAAAAAACTTTATTTTCATCTTGAAATTAAAATGATATAGGTTCCTTTTCGCCAACCCATTTTTTAAAAATAGCAGAAAAAACTTTAGAAATAATCCTATCGGATTAATACAAATGATACTTCAGTGAAATCCTTCCTTTAGATTTTTAATCAAGCTATGACATCTCTTACAAGTTAACCCATCCGACTTCAGCTGATTTGAATTTGCAACCTTTCGAACTGAAATATGAAATAATCAGGGCTTTCAAATTAAAAGCAAAAGACTTTTAAAATCATTCGCAAAAGTGCAAAAGATAAAATCCCGCGATCAAAATATATTCAGAAACTAGCATATCTTCCTCATATACAAACAGTCACGCATAATCAAAATGACGTAATTAGCCAAACCACCATCCTCACACATGATGCATGTCGAAACAAAACCACTCTTTTGAACCAAAGAGAAGTAAAAGAGCAAAACTATCCAACAAGTAAACCACATTGTCTCTCACAGTTTAAAAAAACTTGCTTTGACAGAAGAAAAAGCCATAGAGCAACACTAATGGCAATCAAATTGCTGATTCTAAAAAAAAAAAAAAAAAACAAGGTAAAATTTCCTTACACAATTCATAGTCTCAATAAATCTTGATAGCATTTAGAGAAAAAGAAAGGTATAATTTAGTTTAAGCATTTTTTTTTTTTTTTCCTGAAGAAAAACTAATATATCTGATTCTTATAACGCAAACAAAGAAACACGAAGTTGTGCATTATATAGAATTTTGCTTTATATAAGTCACATTTCATACATCATTAAACTTACCTTATAAACATGGCCAAATAATCTAAAACATATCAAAATACAGTAATCTTCCTTGTTACCAGGAGTTGTGGAGATTATACATTTTTGTATAATATAGATCACACATTGTTAAATTTATTTTATAAACATGGTCCAAAGGTGCTTGGACCAAATCATTCATTATATTATTCGTTTTCAAAAAAAATTATTGTAATAATAGTAATTTTTTCATAACGTTTTGTACTAAGGAGATAAAATTGAACTAATGAATCAAATTTAGTCCTCTAGAGAGTTAGTTTTTTACAATGTGGGAATGCAGATGCTTCTTAACTGCAAAATTCATTTTTTACGTCTGAAAAATTGTGTATTATATAGAGAATTGCGTTAAAAAATTTCTACTGTGCATAGTTTTTCATCTGAATCAATTTTTCCTCAAAAATTAGAGACATATTGAATAGTGATATAGCTGAATACAGAATATTCAGTGAAATTTTAAGCCAAGTACCGAATATCCCAAACTGGAAGTGCACTTTTAATTATTGAAACATTCTGTTATATCAGTGATATGCAGTAAATTTTTATCAGTTTAATCCTGTACTTTTTCATTATTAAAACTAAATATTATTATTTTTTTATGTACTTCCATTTACATTTTATTCTCTAGTAGTAAAAATAGTGATCACATTAATAAAAATATTTGCTTTGTGGCTATTTCTATGTTTTCTTTAGTTGCTACTTTTTATAAATTGAGATATTAATAAAATGCTGCTTCATTTCAGCACCCAGATCAAAAATACAGTGAGTGGATTTTTCAATTTGGATCAAGATATTCCTGCTTTTAAAGAACATTTACAGGATTTTCTTGTACAGATTCGTGTAAGTATTTATTTTCATGCTTTTTAAGTCATAATTCTTAATTTCATCTGAGCTGTAAATTCTTATGATGCCATTTTAAAATGAGAGATTGTCAGAGTTCGTTCTAGGCGTTTTTCGCGGGGCGGGCCGCCCTGCCTGATCTTCTTTACAAAATTTGACGCCCCGATGCACCCACTGTCCGAAATCCCTGCCCCGCGAGCCCTATCACTCGAAAAATCGACCGAGGGAAAAATAGCACCCTTTAAGTTAATTTCATCCGTTATTTCAAGAAAACTTAAACTATTTATAAACATTATATAATGTCCTAGCCCCATTTTGCTCCTAATCTGTTCCTTTTCAACCCCCCCCCCCCTCCCCAACATCCTCATACAGACACCAATTATTTTCAGTAAAATTTCAGCACCAACACAGTCATAAATTTCTCTCTCTGTCTCTATATCCCGTTTCTCGGCTACCATGAAAATTCAGCCGAAATAAGAAAGAAAAAAAAAAAAAGCCGGAAAGGTTCTTTGACAAAATTGGTGTTTTTTCACGATTCTCTGACAAAATTGATATTTTTCAGCGAACATTTCTCAAAATTTGCGATATTGTTTGTCCAAATTTTCAGATTTATGACAGATTTTTTTTTTTTTAATTTTCGGAAAAGAATCAACCCCTGCACTGCAAAGTTTCATGAATGGGGTAAAAGGGTAGTAGCAAAGACATTTTAGGGGGGTGGGAAGAGTTATTAGTTGATTATTTATCATTACATTAATGTGCCCTTTTTTTCTCTAAAGTGCCCTTTTATGGCAAAGTGCACCCTGCTTGCCCTTGATCCTAGAATGAACTCTGCATAAGTTTCAGGTGGATAATACGTAAGTTTCAGGAAATCTGATGGGTTGCAAGCAAGTTTTGTCGCTTGCAATTTTTATGTGTAATAACACTATTAATGTTTAATTCATGGCGTACATAATGTATGATCAACTCCATGCGATTTTTTATGTCTTTGAAAAAATCATTTTCCAAATGGTCGTTGTAATTTGTTAAATTGCCTTTTTTCATATTGTGCACGTTTAAAGAACCCAGTGCTTACCTACAGCACAGCATCTGTGCTTGAAATTTTTAGGTGGCCCTTGAATGGCGTCTCATCGAAATCTTACGGATCAGTATGCGGTCGATTATCGTATTCTCATCAGATAGGGAGGAATTTCATCTTAAATAGCTCAAAAATCGCTCATCGGCCTTAGATTTATCGCAATGCCATGAATTTTAGAAATTCATATGATGAAACCCACAGGAGTATGATTTCATGACGATGAACGTACGATGATTTTTAGATGAGTATCCAGGCAAATTTTTATAAGAAAACAATGAATTATTGGTTGGTTGATTGTGATTTTAACCATAAATTAAAGCAATTTCACAAATTTTGTGCCTTTTCTGACATTATTAAATATAAATACATTGATATTTGAGAAATTTCAAAGACGTCACTGGAAATTATTATTAATAGCTTTAATAGAATTTAATTTATAAACTGTTCGGGAAGAAAAAAAAAGTTTTTTTAGAGAACCGAAAGAGACTGAATTGCATAATTGAAAAATTCCACAATTTCTAGTTTATTTTTTTTTAAAAATGCTACTTCACTTAAATATTTTATTGCTCGATTCATAAAGCATTTTTTTTTGGTACCACGATTTCTTGTTTTCCACAAACTGTTTTAAATGAAAACAAATAGTAATAATAATATAAAAATATAACAAGTTTTTTTTTAATGTTGTCTAATATTTTACTTACAAATTCTCGTACTTTCATATGATGCATGGATTTGATATACAGATTGTCTCAAATCCGGACATTTGGAATTCTCCAAAATCCAGATGTTTTGCTAACTAGAGTTGTTTTATTTATTTTATATATATATATATATATAAATGTATTATAACAGGGCTCATTGTAATTATTATTTTAAACGACAGGAGTGATATTTAATATCTTCGAACTTTGAAGCTGTATACTTTACAAAAATTATACAGTAAATTTTAATTATTTTTCTTTTGAAATTTGCATTTATTTATAGTGTAATAATTCCTGCAAATTGGTTTCCTATATGTTGATGAAGGGAAGTAAATTTATATTTTTCTGTATTTTTCTTAGAACAACAAAAACAAATAAGTATTGAGAAACAAAATAATTCTTATTTATTAAATAAACAACAGTAAAAAAAAATATGTACGTTATTTTAGATATAAACTTCATATTGTAGCATGGTAGTCATTGGATTTCAACCTTCCATCCATTCGCCTAGCAGCGAAAACGCTGTCCCGGCCTGTTATATCAAGATGGTCTTGTTCACGGCCCGATTCAACATGCCTTGCCGGGATGGGATGGCTTTGTAAAAAGCCATGATGATTCAAAACTCTATTTTTTTTTCTTATTTTTGCGTCAGAAAAAACTATTCAAATTACTCCTTTTAAATATAAAAAGGACTTTGTGAATGTGTCAACTAGTGTGCATTGCTTAGGTGCAGAAAAAAAAACTATTGAATTGTAAGCAAGCAAAAAAAGAAAAAGAATGAAAAACAAAACTCTCTTTTTTCTTACTGTAAAAAAAAAAAAAAAAAAAAAAAAAAAAAAAAAAAAAATAATAATAATAATAATAAAAAAAATCCATATCTCCTATGTAAATTGACAGATATCTTTCAAATTATCAGCAAGCTGAAATAATAATAAATAAGGCTGTGTAACAAATTTTTATTAAAATATAATCAGTTATTAGAAAGTTACGCCTGCCAAAAATGCTTACTTTACAGAAAATGCGAAGAAAAAGTAGGAAGCTATCTGTGGTTTGTTTTTGTCTATTCACCTCGTGAAATCAGAAGTCGAATGCTTACACAATCAGATCATCATAGTAGGAGAGCTGTTGAACATTTTTGAGTAGGTATTTGAGGCAACCTGAAAATTTGTGCAACACTTCTTTTGTAATGCCTGAATACAAAATCGAATGTATGGCTGAAGGATCGTGGCCCAAAAACTGTGCCAGACACGTGTCAAGTGCCATTTGGCACTTGACACATGTCTGGCACAGTTTTTGTGCCGACTAAAGTGTCTGTCATTTTCAAAATATTTTTTTCTAAGCATAAATATTATTCTGCCTCAATCTCAGTGTGCCTCAAATACCTTTTTTGGGTAGTCAAAAAATGGCACTTGACACGTGTCTAGCACAGTTTTTGGGCCACGATCCTTCAGCCAGACATTCGATTTTGTATTCAGCCATTACAAAGGAAGTGTTGCACAAATTTTCAGGGTGCCTCAAATACCTTCCCTAAAATGTTTAACAGCTCTTGGACTATCAACTTCTTTTGTAATGCCTGAATACAGAATCGAATGTCTGGCTGAAGGATCGTGGCCCAAAAACTGTGCCAGATACGTGTCAAGTGCCATTTGGCACTTGACACATATCTGGCACAGTTTTTGTGCCGACTAAAGTGTCTATCATTTTCAAAATATTTTTTTCTAAGCATAAATATTATTCTGTCTCAATCTCAGCGTGCCTCAAATACCTTTTTTGGGGGTAGTCAAAAAATGGCACTTGACACGTGTCTGGCACAGTTTTTGGGCCACGATCCTTCAGCCAGACATTCGATTTTGTATTCAGCCATTACAAAAGAAGTGTTGCACAAATTTTCAGGGTGCCTCAAATACCTTCCCTAAAATGTTTAACAGCTCTTGGACTATCAACTTTGGGTGGATAATATGTTTTGCTAAGCAGAAAGAAATTTATTATTATTTATTATTATTATAGAATTATTTGTTATTTATTATTATTATAGAATTTTATTATTTTTTTCTTTTTAACTAAAGATTAAAAAAAAAAAAAAATAAATACAAAAGCATACCATCCAAAATAAGATGTTTATATTTTAATTTACAAAGCTTATAAAATCAATAACGAATTCTTTTCAAAAAATGAAATTTGTTGCAAATTGGGGAGGAGGGGATTATATTCAGGTGGGTCTGTATTTTCAGAAATTAAGTTTGTTATCTAAAATGTTTTGTAATTCAGATAAGTTTTTATTTACTTTTATAAAAAAAATTATCTCAAACATCTACTTTAGTTTTAATATTTTTAAGTGTTATCTTTTTGTTTTTCAGTATTGTAAACGTTTTTCTGGTGTAAATAATTCGCTGGGAAAAAGGGTGTTCAATGTGGATAGATTTTTTTTTTTTTTTTTTACCTTTAAAAATAATCTATTAAAAAATCGGCTTTAATAATATAGTTTTTTAGTATTGAAAATGCGTTCTTGACATAAATCATGCACTTTTTTTTGGGAGGAGGGGTGGGGGTGGGGGTAGATTAATTATTTTGACATATAAACTGAAAATAATCTGAAATTCGGAATCGCCGAGGTCCGGAGGATTTTGGATTTTGCACATCCCTACTTCAATAAAATTTTAAACTATATTTTTCACTATAGACTATGCAAAGCTTTTTTTTATTCTATTTGACTTTAAAATCACAAATATATATTTGTACATTGCTACAAAAGGGCCAAATATCCGTTTTTAGAAAGAGTTTAAATGTTTATTTTTTCAATGCTGAAAAAAAATATTTTTAACTACTACTGAATTATTTGCTTTACACAGACAAAAAATAATGTTTTAGACACTGATTCTTCTGCCAACATACAGATGTAATCGAGCAAGTTATGTTATTCTATAAACATTCTTGACAGTTTTTTTTGGGGTATAGTATAAATTTAGGCATTGGCAAACAGTTAAAATGTGTGTACGAGTATGAGGATAGGAGAATTCAGATGTCTATGTCTAATCGCCACAACAGGTGGGCATAAGCAGACCTTCCCCATTTTCCTTTTTTAAATGTCTTGACATTTCATACCTGTAAAGTGTAATAAAAAAAATAAAACAACTTCTCAACCCTTTCGTGATGAGAGCCCTTTGCTTAATTTTTAATCTTCCACCAGCGGTTTTTCAAAAAAGAAAATTTTCTGTAATTGAATCACGAAAATGCTCTGAATAAATAGGATACTGTACAATAAAAAAATAATAAAATGACTCAGATTAAAAAGAAATTAGCATATGTGTGGTGGAAATATTTTTAAAGAATTTTACTATTTAAGATTATTCCATGGTTTATATGGATACATTTTAAGCACCTTTTAATCAATTTTTTTTAAACATAAAATGCTCAAAGCTTATTTGACTTTTAAAATAATATACATACCTGCACCTCTGTGTGAATAAGGGCCAATGACCATTCTTGCATTTTGAAAAAAAAAAAATAATAATATCTATTACTTTTTACATTTCTATGTATTATTGGTGAGAAAAAATATATTTATTGAGAAGACCAAAAATGTTTTTGGTGCTTTTTTTTTCTACCAAGGTAGGTACAGATAAATAATTGAACGAGTTATGAAAATTATGACACATACATTCATAATTTGAAGTATTTTTTTGAATCAAGCAAATCTCGTACATTTGCTAAAGGAGGTGTGAAGGGGATAAAAATTCAAAACACTAGATATGTATCTTGTGATGGTGACAGAGGGAGATTTAGATATGTCTATTTATGACATTGAGATGTAAGAATTTGTTTTCGCCATTAAAATGAAGAGCATCTTTGTTTCATGAGCTGTTCTAAAGACTTGAATTATCAGCCATAAAAAATGTACAGTCAAACTACGTTATACTGCCATAACGCGTTCGAGAAATTTTTGGCGCTATAACGTGTTTGGCGGTAAATTGAATTAGAATACAATAAAAATTAATTTGATACTATTATATGTACTATTAGTATTATAAAAATAAATATAATGCCTTTTTATTAAATTATCCAATAGTATATATATAGTATATATAATTAATATACGTAATATAATTAATACTGCATGATTCAAAATTATCCAATTAATGTATGAAATTAACGTGTACTTACCTCTTTACCTAATCAATTTTAGATAAAGTAGATAATTATACACATAACACATACACACAGGGTTCGCAAGGCTGGGCCCAGTTCGAAAAAACCCAGTGGGTTTTTTCAGAATGGGCCCACTTGAAAAAGCCCACTGAAAAACCCACGATGTGGGTTTTTTCAATTTTCAGAAATAATTTAAAAATTTAAACAACATACATTTAATGAATTTAAGTCTTTTCAGTTAATTTTGAAAAAAATTAATATATAAAAGCCATTACATACACATCTGAAGTAAAATAAAAATGTATTTCAACACATTGAAATACTTTACTAACATAGAATCTAGTAGGCAACATACATAGTACATAATTATAGGCAGGGCTTAATTTCTAACGAAAAAAGTACCGGAGCCCTAATATTCAACGGCTTTCCCCCCCCCCCCCCCCCCCCCCTCCTCCTGTCACTCCAATCTGCTGCATATTTATATTTCGTACATTATTTTAGGCATTTTTTTTTCTTTAGCAGAAAAAAAAAATTATATCTATCAGCATATACTTAGCTGTCAATTATTCCACTTTTTAGTTATCACTCCTTCTGAATAGTAAACTTTGCCTAATTCTAATGTTAATTAACTGCAAAATTCTGCTATTAAATACGGTAAGGATTATGATTAGGAAATAGTGTTAACACAAAAAAAGGGATAGTTCGCAGTTATGCATTTTTAAGAAAAAATGAATGAAATTTACAGAAATTAATATTTATATGCTGAAGAATGGAACAATGTTTTACAATTTCCTGTAAAAGGTGCATATCTTAAACTATAAACGATTCATTCCGCGTAACAATCTTTTGTGGTGAGTCCCTGAAAATCAGATTAAATTAAAGGTTTGACGCCGTTATCTGAAAGAATCGATGCTTTTAAAGAAACAGGGGAAACACTCCTCGATTGCTTTTTATCAGAATAACAATACACGGCAATTATATCTACTTACAAATGAAAGTGACTTCGTAAATGTGCTGAGCAGAGCCTGAGCATAGGTACCATTAATGATACAAAATAAATAAAAAAATCACACGTGATTTTTATACTCGTACGCAATAGAAGACAAAAATCCCCAAATAAGCAAAACCTCAAGCTGATGCTCGTTGGCTAAAACAGAAAATATTCTTTTCAGTTTAGATATCGAAATGAGATTTTTAAAAAAAAACGGCCTATAAAAAATTATCCTACTGTCACAAAAGAAACGCGAACTGAAAGCAAATTCATTGTTCAATCTCTTGAGTGACGCCCGCCGTATCAACATGTCGCCGACATAAATTTGAAATAGAAAAACACGATTTCTGTTTCCCCTTCATTCTGATCAAAATAGCATTAAAATGATTTGAAATAGATTATAATACGTAATTTTAAAAGAAAAAAAAGTTTTTTTAAAATACGTTAATAAATAAAATTTTAAATGTAATACATATTGAGCTCGAGTCACTCCAAACGCGGAAACTGATATAAAAATTGAGTCCGTTTCATTTCCATCTCCTACGTGTGCGACACATTACATTACATAAAGTGTTTTGGTAAAAAAGAATGCAAAAGCTTGGAGATGGGAAGGAAAGGGAAAGGTAATTTTCGCTTCGGTTTTTCGGAAGTGCTATTGCACTGGGCTCCGGAGCCCTATATTTATGAGCTCCGGTGAATTCCGACCAATATTCAAATATTTACTAAAAACAGAGAAGTACCGGAGCCGGGCTCCGGTGGGCTCCGGCGGGCTCCGGCGCAAATTAAGCCCTGATTATAGGTAAAGGTTATATCATAAGAATATCTTTAAATAAAAAATTCAAATCAACGATATTGATGAAAATAAAAAATATGTATTTTTGCTTTCTTCTATCTTTACAAGAAGAAAGTATTGGATTCGTGAAAATTTTCGACTTCCAGTTTATGATGGATTTATACATTTTAAAAAGGTCCTGAAGATGATTTGATGGTTTTTAGAAAATATCTGTGTGGGTGCTCTATCTCAAGAACCTCAGAATTTCACAAAACTTTAGATTGAGTTAGACCGTGATGTAAACTGGTGCTGATTAGTTTTTGGTGTATACTGCCCAACAGGTGGTGCTGCTATGCTGCATTTATCTCAATTTTTGCAATAGCTTTATCTCAAGAACTAATGCATGGATTTTCATAAAACTTCAGATTGAGTTACAAGTTAAACTGTTGCTTATTGAATTTTGGTGCATATCGCCCAACGGGTAGTGCTGCTTTGCTGCATTTTTTGCGATTTCAGCAATAACTCTTATCTCATGACCTAATGTACGGAATTGAATAAAAATTTAGATTCAGTTAGACTTTGATATAAACTGGTGCTGATTAGTTTTTGGTGTATATCGCCCAACAGTGGTGCTGTTGTGCTGCATTTATCTCACTTTTTGCAATAGCTTTATCTCAAGAACTAATAATGCATGGATTTTCATCAAACTTCAGATTCAGTTAGACGTTGACATAAACTGTTACTGATCAGGTTTTGTTGTAAATTGCACAACATGTAATACTCTTACCTCCTTGTTAAATGCATCCAATTCAACAAATCTATATTTTACAATCCTTATGATGGGCATAAATTGTCATTTAATTTTGGCTCTGTGATAGTGAATTTTGAATTATTAACATGTATGAGATAGATGAAACTTTTGGGATTGGCACATCCGACTAGTTTACCCCTTTTTTCTTCCTACTTATATATTTTAAATTTTAATATTCCATTCATTATTTGATTTAAAGAAAATTAACAATTTTATATCTTCTATTATATTTAAAACTAATTTGTGAGAAGCACTGACATATAAATTCATTCATTAATATTAATTTAAATTCATATAATTTATAGCTTGTAAAATAGCATTACAATTATATTGTATATAAGGGAACAATGTATTTTTTATGTATAGTGTATATAATATATAGAAAATATAGTATACAATAATGTAATTACGCATATATTATACTTTTGAAAAAACCCGATTTTCCCCGGGGAAAATTGGGTTTTTCATGAAAAAACACGAAAAAACCCATGTGGGTTGGGTTTTTTCAGAAAAACCCGGGTTTTTGCGAACCCTGCATACACACGCATTAAATCTCACACTGAATTTATGTTACTTTAATTATCTTTTACAGAAAAATATTTTAAAATGCTAGTTTGAGTTTTCTTTTCAATATTGAGTTTTTCAATATGTTTTCTGCATCTAAAAGATTGTTCACCATTTTTTTTTTTTTATCAGTTGTATGTTTTTCTAAAAAAATTCTTATTTTCCCAATGCAATTTATAACTTCACCAGGTGTAATATGCGGTTTTTCAGCTTCTTCAGATTCGCTGTGAGATGAATATGGATTCTGATTTTGATTTGGCAACAATTTCTTCGATTGTCAAATCTTCGAATGTTGAAACACTTTTGTCTATATTAATGTACTCAATTGCCGATGGAGGATTCTCAATATCTGTTAATTTGTGTATTTAGTCTTGTAGTTCTTGAAGTGCTGTACTATTTTGTTTTTTAGTAGGTCTTTCGGATTTAATCAATCCAGTATGTTTCCATGTGTTAACAATAGTTTCTAATGAAATTTCATTCCATACTTTTTTATCATGTAAAAAGGATTGGAGCAAAATCATCTTTACTAATTTTTTTCGATGATATGGCGGATAAGATACTTTCGATAATGAGCTTTCAATGAGTTTATTATACCCGCATCCAAAGGTTGTAAAAATCCAGCACAGTCAGGAGGTAAAAATTCAATGCAGATATTGCTCAATGGATATGCTATGTGACAAGGGGCATTATCCAAAATCTTTAAAATATGGCGTTTGCTTTTTTTCATTGCTAAGTTGAAATTCCAGGGTTCGCACAGACTCCTTAGACTCTCCTTAGAAATGAAAACATTCCCAAGTAGTACTTAGAACTACTTAGATAAGCAAACCACTACTTAGAAACTCCTTATATTCTATTGCGGCCTCGGACGCAAGCTATATGGCTGCCGAGGGAAAAAAAAAATCGTGATTTGAAAAACGCACGGTAAATCCTTTATGCACGTCATTCATCTGAAGCACAACATTGATTGGGTAGGGTAATCTTAATAGCAGGGCTCCCACTAGGTCCGTTTTTCAATTATTAGGTCCGTAAAGTCCTTTTTTCGACACTGTTAGCCGACCTTTATTTAAAATTTTATCAATGTTTGGCATTTAGCCAAGAATCTCGGAAAAATTGCATTTTTCGCAAATATGTTCCAAAAAAATACCGTCAAATTTCGTCAATCGATCGCGGAAAAAATTCGTAAATTTTGTCAAAGGATCGTGAAAAACACTAATTTCTCCAACAGATCGCGGGAAAACTCGGATTCATTAAAAAGACGCGAATTTCTTAAAAGACAGCGAAAAAACGCGAATTTACTCAAAGGATCACGAAAAAACGCGAATTTCGTTAAAGATCGAGAAAAAAAAGCAGATTTCCTCAAAAAATCACAAAAAAGGCGAATTTCCTCAACAGATCTAGAAAACACGCGAATTTCCTCAAAGGATCGCGAAAAACACATGGTTCCCATCAAAAGATCGCGAAAAAAACATTAGTTTCGTCAAACGATCGAAATAAAAGGCGAATTTCCCCAGAAGATCGCAAAAAAAACGTGAATTTCCCCAGAAGATAGTGAAAAACACGCGAATTTTGTCAAAGGATCTCAAAAAACGCGCAAATTTCGTCAAAGGATCGCGAACAACACGCGGTTTTCATCAAAAGATTGTGAAAAAAAGTCAGATTCGTTAAACAATCGAAATAAAACGCGAATTCCATTAAAAGATCGCAGAAAAATCGTTCCCGGAAGGTCGTGAAAAAAAACGCGAATTTCATCATAAGATCGCGAAAAAAATGCGAAATTGTCAAAATTTCACCTTAAAAAAAAAAGCGATTACCGCTGTTCTAAAAGAATAAATTCAAAACTTGTTATAATTTTTCTTGTATGTTGCATTTAGCATTCTTTTTTTTTTTGTCGTTTAAAATTTTCTTTAAGATGTATCATGTATGTGATATACATAATGTGTTTGAGGTTTGACTAAACTCTATTTATATGACCTAGGAGTGATTCTAGTCCGAATTTTCCGAAAATGTAAGGCATTCATTTCCGAAAATTCGGACATATGGTCGCCGAAAAAAAATAAATTTTGTCAATCGTTTGCAGAAAAATCGCCAGTTTCGTCAAAGAATCGCGAAAAAACGCAAATTTCGTCAAAGAATCCCGAAAATCCTCGCAAAGTTCGTCAAAAGATTGCGAAAAAAACCACAAATTTCGTCAAAAGATCGCGAAAAACCCTCAAATTTCGTCAAAAGATCGCAAAACCCCCATAATTTCGTCGAAATATCGCGAAAAACTCCACAAATTTTGTCGAAATATCGCGAAAAACTCCACAAATTTCGTCGAAATATCGCGAAAAACTCCACAAATTTCGTCGAAAGATCGCGAAAACCCAAAAATTTCGTCGAAAGATCGCGGAAAAACGGCAAATTTCGTAAGAAGATCGCGAAAAACGGCAAATTTCGTCAAAAGATCGCGAAAAATCGACAAATTTCGTCAAAAGATCGCGAAAAAAAAAAACAAATTTCGTCAAAAGAGTGCATAAAAACCCACAAATTTCGTCAAAAGAGCGCATAAAAACCCACAAATTTCGTCAAAAGATCGCGAAAAAACTACAAATTTTGTCAAAAGTTCGCGAAAAAAACCTCAAATTTCTTCAAAACATCGCGAATTTCGTCAAAGAGCCACGGAGAAAACACATAGCTAGTGTCGGGAGTAGAAGCCCCCCCCCTCTTTAGTGTAACTTTTCAGAAGATTTGCTGTGAATTTTAGATTTTTTTTTTTTTTTTTAACTCAGAATCGCCCCTGTGACATGACCGTTGGTCACTGTATAAAAAAGTAGATAGTCAATTTTGTATTTAAACTTACAAAATCAATAAGCAATATATTGTGAATACTGTGCAATTTTAGCACTCACAATTAGATTCTAATAGAGTAAAATTTGTTTTTGTAATGTTTTTCTCTCCAAATTGGGCATTAAAAATTGGAGTGTGCATACCACATAACAATGCAGCACATAAAAACATTAAAAAAAAAAAATGGCAAATCCTTAAAATTTTTTGGACTCCTTGGATTTTTTGGGTACTCCTTGGATTTTTTCTTCCCAACTCTGTATGAACCCTGAATTCACTAACCATTTTTGAAATAATGCTGCAGTCATCCAAGCTTTCTTGTTATTCTCACAATCTACATAAAGAGCAGGATTAAAAATTCCAAATCATCTTGGCTTAGCTGATTTTCCAATCACTGTCATAGTTTTTTTTATCAGATCCATCACTATTCGTGCAGAACACAAGAGACGCACAATTTTTTAAATTTTTTTTTTGCCCTTTTTAGCAAGTCCACTCGAAATTGTTTTATCTAGCTGCAAGCAGTAAAAAACACCACTTTCATCCATATTGTAAAGGTCCTCTGGTTTATACTCTAAAATTTTCGCACTCAGTTTTTTATGACCATTTAACCCAATATCTTCATCAACACCTACAGTTTCATCTACTTCGTTTGTACTGAGAGAATCCTCATTGCTTTTTAAATCTGTTCAACCAGCTAGTAATGTATTCGAAATCTGTGATATTCCAGGGTTGCCATGCCACTGGGAAAACACAGGGAATTTTAAATTCCCCTCCAAAAACAGGGAAAATGCAGGGAATGTTGAAAATTTCCTAAAAAAATCTGGAAAACACAGGGAATTTTTTTCTTTGTTTCTGGTATTTTCAAACAGAAATTTTTTTCTCTGCTTTCAGAAAAAAAAAATTGTTCCGCAAAAGAGAAAAAATACGGAAAAAGCGTCTCAAAAATTCATTTTCAACGGAACTTCGTAAGAGCACCCATCCATCTGCGACTGCGCGTAACGTTCTTTCTCTCCAGTTTCTCCCTTCAGCATGGATGCATCTAGTCCCGCAAAACAAAACAATGTTGTTGCAATCGGCCCGCGCTTTATTCTCGAATGTTGGAGTTCTGTTTTGTTTGTGTTTTATTTGACTTAGAGGTGCGATTTAATCGGTTAAATTTCTTATAATGAGTACTTAAGTCCATATTTAATACGGATTGGATGGATTCACATATGTATCCGGATTTTTCCAGTTGCATTGCGTAAGTTCCAAAAAATCTATTTAGTGCATATAGTAAACTTTGCAAGAGAATTTTCAGCCTGAGCAACGTGGGAAAGCAAGTTGTTACAAGCCATGCAAAGAATAAAAGACATTAAAAAAACTAACATCATGATCAACTTCGTCTGAAATGTTTAATTTTGTACCCAAAGAATGTGTTAAGAAAGAAGATAACACTTTGGTTTCTTCGGAAATTTCAGCGTCTGTTTACTAGTGAAAATAGGGTCTATCCCATTTCGTGATGCAGGAAAATACATTCCAAGCCGAAATTTTGTGGGCGGTGAAGCTTGTTGCATCACATTCTTCATTTAATTCGTTCAATGAACGAATCTGCGATTATTTTGTGACTTTGCTAAAAAATTTACTTTAGGACATACGAAAATGTCCTATTTGATTTGTTATGAATTAGCTCTCCTTTTCCCTTTCTACTTTCTCTTCAAAAGTAAGTGAAGAACAAAAAATGTGTCATGTGCTTTGATGAAGCATTAAATCATATTTTTCAAAAGTGTCAAATGGATTTAATAATACGATATTGGTGTGATTCAACAAACAGAGACAAAGTTAGATTAACGAAAAGGAAAAAGAAAGCAGCAAGCGAAAAGTATCACAACAATTTAAATATTTGCAGAATAAAAAAATGAAACTAATAACTGAAAAATCTGTAGAAGTTGCAGAAATTGATGCTCAAATAAGTGAATTATCAAAAACGAATAATTAACAGCTAATATTATCTTATAATATTTTTTAAAGTGAAAAATAAATTAGTGTTGTGTATCAAAGTTGTCTTATTTTATGTGTCCTGGGTCTGTATTTCAATGTGAACAGTATTAATTTGAATACATAAAGTAAGTTGCTTTTTCCTTTTTTTAATTTCTGCAGTTTTTGTGATATTATATTTGAGATAATTGGTTTTTAGGTAAGATTCTTCAAAATTTTATATTTAAATTATTAGATGCAAAATTTTTACATACTCTAACATTCATTTACAAATATTTCAAAGTATTTTTTACCAGAATGTTTGAGTATTGCTTTACTGTTTTTATTATTATTAATGTAAAATGTGGGATTTAATAACAAGTGATTTAACTAACAATTTTAAAGAGTTTTTTTCATTTGCTCATATCATATAATAATATTATATTTGGTCAATTAATTGGGTAATGGTAAGTTATAAAATGACTAACTAGTATACACACACGCATATATCTTTGCCCGCTCAGCATAGTAATAAACACATTGTAGTACAGGGAATTTTTTTTCAAGATTAGAGTGGCAACCCTGTATTCATTTATTGGCCAAGGACTTTTGCCTGCTCTCTGATGACGTCTCCATTTATGGTAGCATTTTAAACACTCATTTGTTGTACCCATGTGCAAAGACATCCTCTAAGTTTTCATGTTTCGCTGTTTTCAGCCTTTTTACTTTCTTCTATCTTCACAAGAAGAAAGTATTGGATTCGTGAAAATTTTCGATGGATTTACAAGTTTTAGAGGTCAGAGATTCTGCAAAACATGTTTTTACAAAATGTCTGTCTGTCTGTATGTATGTGACACAAATTTTGTGGGCTCCCTTTCTCAAGAACTAATGCACAGAATTTAATAAAAATTTATATTCTGTTAGTCCCTGATATAAATTGGTGCTGATTAGTTTTTGGTGTAAATCGCCCAACAGGTGCTGCTGCTATGCAGCAATTTCCCCAATAGCTCTATCTCCAGAACTAATACACGGATTTTCATCAACCTTCAGATCAGTTGGTCCTTGACATGAATTAACATTTTATATATTTTGGTGTAAATCGCTCAACAGGTGGCACTGCTGTGCTGCATTTTTTATGATTTCTGCAATAGCTCTATCTCAAGAACTAATGATTGGATTTTCAACATACTTCAGATTCAGGTATACCTTGATATGAATTAGTGCTGTTTATTATTTGGTGCAAATCGCTCAACAGGTGGTGCTGCTATGCTGCATTTCCCATAATTTCAACTATAGCACTATCTCAGTAACTAATTCACGAATTTTTATCAAACTTCAGATTTAGGTATACCTTGATCAATTAGTGCTGTTTATGTTTAGGTGTAAATCGTTCAACAGGTGGCACTGCTATACTACATTTTTCAGAATTTCCGCTATAGCTCTATCTCAAGAATTAATGCATGAATTTCACCAAACTTCAAATTTAGATATACTTTGATATGAATTGGTGCTCAATTGATGTAATTTCTTGTACTATTTAAATGATTTAATTGACGTGATTTATATAGAAGAAAGTTTTGTGATGGCCACAACGTACTAGTTACATTTGATTGCAGATCGTTGGTGTTAATCCATTTTTATCTATTCATCAAAATGTTTCCGATGCAGCACCTGCTAACAGGCTTTTTCCAGAGTGTAGAAAAATGATTGGAGATGTGTTTCTGCGATGCATTCACATTTCTTTCTTTATATTCACAAATTTCCCGGTTTTCGCCATAATGAGTTGAAATAAATAGACAGGATATTTTACAGATTTAGCTGGTGAATTCTTCGATGTTGCAATCAACGTCCGACCGAAACTTCGAATGTGAGATTTTGCATAGCATGCCGTTTTCTTTTTCTAAGAAATCGCCATAAACTGCAGGCAGTCTTTCATCTTTCCTTTTGTTAGGACTCCCGACTACTGGATGGAGAAATTCTTTCCCGCATTGTTCTCACCTGAGAGAGGAGAGACCCTTTCGGCCAATGGTGTGCCGCGCTTTGTTCTCCCGTGTTGGCCTAAAATAAACCTTCCTTTTTCACTTATACACTATTTAATTACTTTATTATTCATATTTTTAATCTAACCTTTCTTTTTCAACTTCAACTCAAAGCAGCTATTTTTATTTCGTTAATCTCTTTTCAATAGCACTCCATCTAGTTTATTTTCCAAACTCCTTTTCAAAGCTGGCTATGACGTCATTCCGTATTCATTATGTCACTTCAATCGAGTTACGAAACTCGCTGAGACAGCTGTATTCAAAACTTCGTGGATTTGGCAGATAAAAATCTTTGAACGGCAGATGACTTTTTCTGTCATATGTAAATGATGGAATGACGTAATAACATCGTATCTCACCAGCAGATAAAATTTGTGTGGCTTTTGATTTTCTTCGTTCTTGGCTGCGGTTCTCCGATAGAAATGCTGTTTGGGGAGTAAAAGGTTTTAAAAAGAAAAACGGCTGGTCCTTAAAGTCATATATGTTATTTTAATGTGAAAGAAAAACCACCTGTCTTTTAAGAAGCAGGATGCTAAAAGGACTTACAGTATCTCTTTTTAAATTCCAGCCTATTGTTCATGTTTTTAATGTCACGAAGCTCTCTCCTTTAAATATCACTTGCATGTTATATTAAGACTTGCAACGGAATGTCAAAGAGCGAGAATATTAATATACACCTGTTTTTCTTGTGCTATTGTTGTGAGGTACTGCCTTACGCAACTTAAATTAATTGTAAGTTGTTTTTTCATTTAATATCTTTTAAGTTTATTTTTAATTTAAGTTCATTCCTTTATTTAATTATGTTTGTGAAAATAAACGTTAGTTATTTTTCAACTTAACTACGTTTTAGTGTCATTTATTTTACACTCTGCCATTCTGCCACAGTTATTTCTTTTTCAGCCAATTCTGCATACTTTCCTTATAATTTAAATGATTTTGTTTAAGAAGGCCGATGTATTAGGATATTTTTTGGCTGGCCCGATATATCGGGCCATCATCCCGCTTTGGGTCACGTGATTCACCAGAACAGGCAAAATGGGTGGTAGGTGCATTTTGTCAGGTGTTGAGAACAATACAAATTCTTTGCTATTTAATGAAGTTTGAATTGAGCTACAAAACATCTAGACACAGAAAAAGGAGGTGCCCTTTGAAATTCTAACAAAAAATTAAAAAAAGAAAGATGTGCAAAGAGGGGCTTGACGGTATTTCGAAAACATAACATTTTTATGCTGAATTCAATTTATTTTATATTTGAAACTTTCAATGTCCAATAATACTTCTTTCCTATTTGTATTACTACAAAGTTTCAAGAGATTTTTAATTCTTGTGAATTGCGATTCTATGCACTGAAACCTCGGTCAATTTTCGATGAAAACTTGCTGTGTAAGGGAAAGAGGTCTTCTGCCTTTTAATCTCATTGATAATTGTAACTATAGAATTTTGTATCTTAAATCTTATACCTACAATAATTATGTTGAATCTGATAACAATAATAGTTTGAACCATAAGTGGGGAATTTTCATATATGATTATAACTATACAGCAAGATATGCAAAGATATCATACGCAAATAGATATACAAAGATATGATACACAAATAGATATGTAAAGATATGATACGCAAATAGATATGTAAAGATCCAGATATGCAAAATTTATGCTACTGCAAAAATAACTCATAACTATAATATATTTTCGTATTAACATTTGTATAAAATAAACAATTAATATGCAACAGAGAAAACTTAATGCTTAGGTTTACATCTCAGCAATTGGAAAAAATGCCAAAATATGGCAAACCAAATAAATTAATATTTTGGCATTCTTTAGAACCTGCAATACAAAAAAGAAGAAGAGAAAAGTGTGTAAAATTTCACTTTCCTTGTTAGAAAATGCACTCACTTGGGAAGTAGATTTATATAATTTACCACTCCCGATTATTCTTTTTATTTATTATAGATGAATCAACTTCAATTTGAGTACCACCTATTTGTGAAATGCTACATTACTCATTCCGATTTCTTTTTACTCATCTTAAAGAACTGATCACAAAATTTTCATGTATAAATTTACATAACCTTATGTTAATTTATGCACATTATGGAATCACGATTCATGTTAAGGAGCAGCATCTTACGATATTTCTAAAAATTCCACTTAAAATAATTCCATTTTTTAACATCCTAATTGGCAGATTTAAAAATGCAGTGACGATATCAACGAAAATAAAAATAAGTGACTTCTCATTTCGAATCGATGCTGAGTCAATGTTGTCCCGAATGGATGTTGCCTCAAACAGCAATGCCGATGTGGTGCAGAAATGAACTATTCTTACTGTGATGATGTCTATTTTTACAAAAGTGTTGGACGATATCAGAAATTTAATATCACAATATATCAAAGAGTTAATATCGATATTGGTGATATATCGCAATAACTACCTTAAACTGTGTAAGAATACAAACATTGCTAATTTCGAAAAAAAAAAAAAAAAAAAATGGTACAGTAACAGCAATTTAAGTAGGAAAAGACACAGAAAGCAATAAATCAAAGTTTTATACCCATATATGTTCACACAGCATCATTAAAATATGTATACATATCTATGCAAAATAGAAATACTTTTTAAAAAGAAACTAATGTTTGATATCTGTTTTCCACTTATACCATTTGTTGCATAGTATTTTTCTTTAAAAACAGTATGTTTCCTTTTCTTCCTACTTTATGGATTTTTTTTTTTTATTATTAACACTTTAACTATTTAATTACTTCTCGTACAACTGAGAATATTATAAAAAAAACAAAATAAAATATTCTTAAATTTAGGACAGTGACGATTTTAATACAATTAAATTAAGTAAAAGCAGGGGTAAAACTAAAATTAATTTAATGCCACATGTCATGCTAATATACTTGTAATTAAGTAGGTTTCAGTGGATGATAGATGCAGCAGACAGTTTTTCAGTCTTTCTCTAAGGAATGAATCCATTCTTCATCGAAAAAATTCACTGTATTTATATCTTTCTACCTATTTACTACAAATGAACAATATTGAAACCATTTTAAAAAAATATAAATATTCAAATGACATTTCGGAATAGTTTTATACTAATTTAAATTTAGTTTTTTGATAAATAATCCTTTTAAGCTAAGTTATCAAGACAGGATATATTAAATTCATCCGAGAAAACTTCTCTCTAACGAAAATACAACAAAAGACACAGAAGAAAGAATATCAATGTACAATATGAATAAGCATTGTATTCAGTAGCATAGTAGACGCTACAGACTGGGAAACTCTTTTTAAAAGCGACAAACCATCACAGGGGACGAGTGCTTTGACCTTGACTTTTCCCTAACTTGATGCAAAACAACAAGTGGGTAAGTGTTGTTCACAGATCAAAGAGGGTTTCGTTTAATATTCCTTTCAAAGCACTCTATTCTTTAATTAATAAAGCAAATTGATAATTTATAATTGTAATGGTTGGATGATAGGAGGTGACAGAATAAAATCGTAAAGTTATTTTTAAATACAGAAATTCTAATTAATAATCCAAAAGTCATTTTTCGTGATCAATCAGTATAGTGTTCGTAACATTGTGCTGTGGCCACAAAAGACCACTCTGACATAACAGTCATTAATTAAAATAATTCTGTATTTATTTCTCATATATTTGATAATCAAGAACAAAAAATAAAAGCAAAAGCATTACCAGTATTGACCTGAAAAACAGAAATGATAAACGCAATAGAGAAAAGAAATACACTGACGATAAACATCCTTGAAATATCTTTATTTCTGATGAAACTCTCTTGGAAAAGGGAGCATATTTATAAAGGACAACTCTTATTTTTAGCTGTACTTTTTTTCATGATGAAAAATACACAAATTGATCTTTTTGTGAGCACTTATTTTGAGAAAAATATAATAGATTTTCTCTTGGGGAGTGTGGAGGGATGGTCTAAAAACACAAGGCTTTTATATGATTTTTTAGCAATAGAATTCTACGATTCATAACGAAAGCACCATTTGAATGAAAAAATAATACAGCCGTCAGCAGGATTTCTATCCACATATTACTGAAGAATCAATATTATAGGAACTGATCAAAGATCTTGCCACAAAATAGAAGAAACTATGCAGCCGATCACACAAAAAAATATTCTTTCACTTTTAACATTTCTGCTGTATGCACAAGATCCGTTTGTTTTTGCAGAAGGGCGAGGGGCCGCCACCCATTTCTGCACTTGCCGTCAGAACTCTAATAGCTGGCGCGCACATGAATCTTCACAGACTGGCAAAGGGGGAACCATTCTGCATTGAAATCCGAACCCAACTGAGAAACGCACAAGCTCTGCTTAGAAGAAGAGGATAATGTACGTTGATATAATCTGAAATGATTATACACATTAAAATATAATCAAATGGAGCAGATAACGCGTGTTGAAACATTTGCTGAGAAGGATTATCCTGGAATTAAAGATGTAGAAGTGTAGTTTGATCTTTATGAGTGCAGAGTAAAACATATGCAGGTTGAATTAAATAAAGACAGTTTATTTTAAACTTAAACAAACATTCCAGAACGTGGACCAGCCATCGTTCAGTTACTTGACATACTTCTTCCATTAAAGGAAGATAAAAGTGCGTCTAAAGTTGGAATCGCATATTTATATAAAAAGGAACGGATTGAAAACGTCGTTTCAGGCGAACGAACCAATCAGAGAACGGCATCGAATCGATGCAAAGCAAGATTCGATGAAAAGATTCGATTTGAAAACGATATTCTAAGTCGCCATCTGGCGGGAGAAGTAACGTTACGTGAGCTTAAACGTAGTCGAAGGAAAGATTTTGTTGGTGAAGCATGGTAATGAAATAAAAATAGAAACTGCAAAATGGTATAAATTACTACGGATGTTAAAGAAGTCAGAAAACTTTTATTACAGCTGGATATTGTCCAGAATCAATAGAGAGGGTAAGTAAAAGTTTAAGGAATATTTATTACTGTCATTATTTAAGAAATAAATAAAAGTAAATAAAGTAAATGAATGACTATGAACTTAAAAATAAAATGAAGTATGTGAAATGAGGTTTTATGACAGGAGATGATAAGAGGCAATGAGAAATACAGTGTTTGTATCTCTATCAGAGGAAAGGGTTGCTATAATAATGAAAGATGCCAACTTGGCATAACTTGTAATGCAAAGGGAATATAAAAACTGTTTTATTTAGAGGAAATTTTATAGATTTCATTAAGATAAGATGCCAAATAGTAGTAAAGCGCTACAAATTTTGAAATTACGTATTAAACTGATTTAAATTTTATTGGCTAAGGGGCGGAGCTACAAAAGGAAATGATATCAGAAATAGAAAGTAATGGAATGTTCCAGATAAATCTTTTACTGGAAGTACAGATTTAAAAACTATGTTTATGATTTTAAAATGAAACGAAAAGCTACGTATCAAAGAAAGCTTACAGGGGAAGTTTTAAAAAAGAAGGAAATAAACTAATTTTAGAATGCTAATATTAAAATTAAATAAATAAAAGATTAATAAAGATATTTTCTAAATCAAATTAAATAAAAATATGGCAGTGGTTGTAAGTAACCACAACAGTAATTATTAAATCCTTTAAACTGCGCATAAAACGGTTTAAGAAAAAGGTTAAAAAATTGCTTACCCACCCCTCCCCGAAATTTCTCGCGCCATTCTTTTTAAAACTTTTTATTATGTGTTATAAACTGTCTTAAAGTTTCAAACAGATTGCCGTGTTAGATTTCCTAATTTAAATAAATTCGTGTTCTTTTAGTTCCACATTCCACCACCAGGGAGCAGACTATTTTCTTAACAAAACTGTATCTGAATGAAACTCTGTTAAAAAATCTATCCGTAGATATATTAGTCGAGGGGGTGGCTGTCTGAAACAACAATTTAAGCTATTTGCTGAAATTACTATTCAAATATAGTTGTATTAACACTTACGAAATTTTTATATTGAACAAGTAGCCTTTATCTCAGGACTCCGTCAAAAAACCACACATGGTGAAAAACACTAAGATTTAAAAAAAATTCAACACCCCTCTCCCCCCGCTCCCCGAAATTTCTCGCGCCATTATTTTTAAAACCTTTTATTATGTATTATAAATTATCTCAGAGTTTCAAACAGATCGCCTTGTTAGATTTCCTAATTTAAATAAAATTGCGGTCTGTTAGTTCCATATTCTACCACCAGAGATTGCATTCTATTCCCAACAAAAGTGTATCTGAATGAAATTCCTTTCTACAACTGATCCGTAGATACATTATTCGAGGGGTTGGCGGACTTAAACACTAATTTAAGATATTTGCTGAAATTGTTATTCTAAAATACAGTATGGAACCATTTATCCGGAAACCAGTTATCCGGAATGATATTTCTGATAGACTGATTTCAGAATCTTTGCAGAAAAAGGTGTCATACACTGCCAGTTTGACATAGGCTTTGCTTAAAACAATTGTATAATTTGATGACAACAGCTAGTATTTGAAATTAAAACATATTTAGTTGTATTTTAGATGTTTTAATTTTTATGCAGAGGAAACAGGAGAATTTTTGTTCCTAAAGGGATTCCCATAAATTACCTTCTTTTAAACTCTGGTTAACTTTTGAGCTTTCTTGCAGTGATTTTTAATCCAAGTAATCTAATAATTTAAAATCAGAAATAATGTCACAACCACACATATTCCACAAAACTTATCAAATGGATGCTGCTTTAATGCACAACCAGTTAACCGGAAAAACCAGTTATCCGGAATACACCTGACCCCAAGCATTCCGGATAAATGGTTCTGTACTGTAGTGGTATCAACACTTATGAAATTTTTTATATTGATTAAGTAATATTTATCTCACCACACCATCAAAAAAATGCACACAAAACGGTAGAGAACGCTACAGTTTAAAAATAGTCTTAAGAAAGAATTTAAGATATTTACTAAAATTACTGTTTGAAAATAGTGGTATCAACAATTATGAAATTTTTATATTGAATAAGTAAAATTTATGCTGTATTTTTAAACACGTGACACTGTTCTGAACAATGCTTTAAAAATGATCGGAAAAATTGCGTACAATTTACAAGTTAGAGGCCGGAGCGATAAATATAAGACATTTTGAAATTTTTGTGATTTGCCATGTGATCGCAAGTGTTCAGCTGTAAATATGCAAAATTTCAAGTCTCCACCTTAATTAAGGGCTGAGTTAAAAAAATTGCTTAAAATACACAGGTTAGAGACCGGAGGAGTAATTATAAGACTTTTTGAAATTTTTATGATATGTCGTGTGAACGCTAGTGTTCAGTTATAAGTATGCAAAATTTCAAGTTTCCAACTTAATTAGGGGCTCAATTAAAAAAAAAAAATGCTTAAAATACACAAGTTAGAGCCCAGAGGGGTAAATATAGGACTTTTTCAAAATTTTATGATTTGTCGTTTGACGTGAGGTGTTCAGCTATAAGTATGCAAAATTTCAAGTCTCCAACATATATAGTTTCTGAGAACGGGCTCTGTGACAGACGGATGGACAGACAGATAGACAGAGGAGTGAGACAAATAGGATTTTGCCAGATGAACAAAACCCTAGAAAGCAATGTTTACCATTAGCGGGCTCTGATTAGTTGCTCGCAAGTGGAGCATCGCAGCTGTTGAGCTAAGAGCTCAGTGATAATTCCCAGCTATATTCTGTATCAACTGGAACTCAGCAATAATCAGAGCTCGTTTGATTATTCATGCCATATCAATGTCTGTAGTTATTGCAATATGTGTGGACCAATCACAACGGTGAGAGAAGAAAGTCGACAAGTGTTATTCAGTATTACTCAGCTAGGCAGTGGAATAAACTCAAAATTTTCAGCAAAGGAATATTGCAATAATTGGGATATTTCTAGAAATAATCAGCGGAAAGCAAGATAATCGAGGTAAACTGTCTGTTTTGGAGAGGATGGAGGGTGAAAACATTGTAATGAAATATGTTTTTTGGAGCTGTGGCGGTGTGAGCAAAACATTATTATTTTATTTGGTTTTGAGGTATTCTATGCTTTTTTTTCGAGGCCCATGTTCAAAATTCCAGCGAGCTCAAAACATTGTTAATTTATTGGGATATATCAATAGAGTCAAGGTTTAGATATTGTTATTGCGATATTTTAAAAAATATCAATATTTGTCGATGTATTGATAAATAATCCAGTCCTATTGTACATTTACTCTATACTCAATATCTCGAGTTCTATGACTCTGAACCTCACACAAAGTAGGCCATTCGTCTTGGTTTGTTTCTCAGCAATACCGACATCTGAGATCTGGTTCTGTATGCTAGGAGCATTTAAATTTCTTATATTTTCTGCTGCATAGTTTACTCTTCTCTATTCCACATTTCAGGTTCTATGTGTCCGATCCTCACACAACTTGGACCATTTATCTTGGTTTTCTTAATCTCCAACATCATCAGTACAAGTTCTTGTTCTCTCCTACAAGCATGTTGCAATTTCTTTAATTGTGTGCTGCATAGTGTACATTAATTCTTTATTCGATATCTTAAGTTTTATTAGTCCGATCATTACATAACTTGGAGAATTCGTCTCCCCCCCCCCCCCCCCCTCCCACACACATCATTTTAGTTCTGGTTCTCTCCACCAGAAGGTTCAACAATACGCTATATTACCTTTTTATATTGTCTTGAGCTTCCATTTTTTATGGGCGTTCGGTGAACGAAGCTTTCCTTAAGCTTTATGGCTTTCCTTAAGCTTTTTGTCTTCCCTCAGCTCTTTAGAAAGCTTAAACAAAATCTCCAATGTTTCAAAAGCTAATGTGGAACTGTTAATCCAAAATTAGTAAAATCACACTGAAACTAATCTAAAAGCAAAACTAATTGTAATTTTTTATGGCAATTCTTCATAAAATCGGATCTGATGTAGGTTAAGAGTAACAATTTATTGACTATTAAAATTATATTATCAATATAATATTGTTGGTCATAATATCGATTAAAACGATAAAAACTATTGACATCGCCCATCACAACAGTACACACATTGATAGTGTACTGTCAATGATAGTGTACACTCCGGTCTGCTTTTACAAATGAGCCCTGAATTTGTATGGTTATATATTTTTATATGAAAATCAGGGACCCGGAGCTGGAGCTGGAGCCCGGAGCCGGAGCGCTCCGGAGCTGTGTTTTCCCTGGAGCTGGAGCCGGAGCTGGAGCTCTAAATTTTCCCCAGCTCCAGGGCTCCTTTAGTTTTTAATATTCTTTTAAATCTTTTTTTTTTCAGTCTTTTAAATTTCTAGGCTCAAAATATTTTAATTACAGTAGAAGATCTTTATAACACGATTCTATATAATGCGATTCTCCATATAACGCACAACTTCTCAGATGTAAACAATGAATTTTGCAGGTAAGAAGCACCTGAAATCCCACATCGTAAAAATTGCTACTCTCTAGAAAACTACATTTGATACATTAATTCAACTTTATCTCCTTAATTCAAAACTTTTTAATGAAAAAAAATTGCTATTATTACAATAAATATTATATTTTTGGAAATGAGTAATATAATGAATGATTGGGTCCAGGTATAGTTGGACCATGTTTATAAAATAAACAATATAAAATGATCATATAATGCAAAAATTTATAATTTGGATAATTCGTGGTGACAAGAAGTGCAGTATAAAGATACTCTAATGTATTTTGGTATGTTTCAGATTTATATGGTTGTGTTTATAAGGTAAATTTAATGATGTGTGAAATGTGATCCATATAATGCAAAATTCTATATAACGCACAACCTTGCGTTTTTAGGTTTGCGTTATAAAGATCTTCTACTGTACATCATTATTCAGTATTTTAGTTATATCATTTTTTAGGTTTTTATTATTATTATTAGAGAAGGAAACCTTCTCAAAACATGGTAACACTACTTTACTTCTACTTTCTACTTGAACTAAAAAACAACACTATTCGAAAACAAATATGGCCGCCTGTTGTTTACATGTGTAGTTGTACAATTTTGGCTGTTTGAAAAGTGTAGAAGAAATTTAAGATTTTTGTGTTTAAAATTCCACCAAACTTTCTATTTTAAAAGCAAAAGCTAAAAGATGTCATACTTTCTGAACAAGCATTTGAAGCTTGATGAGAAGAAAAATGCATTTTGTCAGATCTTTAATGAGGTAGAAAGTATTTGTGAGCAAAAAATTAAACGTGTAAATTAAAATCTGCAACTCAAAAGCGCGAAGTCGGAGCCGAGTTGGAGCCGGAGCCACAGTATTTTCTCTAGGAGCGGAGCTGGAGCATCAAAAATTGTTCGGCTCCGGGTCACTGATGAAAATACTTCTAACAAGATAAAGATGGAGATTTTACTGTCTTCGCCACATAGACTGAACTGGCTGTGGGCATGTCAGCTTGTAAAGGGCCTCCCATCATAGTGATGCAGATTCATTTCTGACATTTAAATTTATTGCATTTGATATTCTGATCAATAATTCCTGTCGAAAACCTAAATAGGAAAAAAGTGTCCTCTAATGGCAAGATGTAGACTTGTGTTACATTTAATTACAGACATTTAGATATATTACACTTTTAATTCTGACCAATAGCTCCTGAAGAACCCCTCCCCCTTTCTTTTAAAACTTAAATAAAAGTTATCCTAAACATGTACATTAAACTATTAAGCCTGGCTCTACCCGTAAAACACCACAATTCTAAACAGTGTTAAAAACAAATCCTCCACCCCTATTTAAAACACAAAATGAAATTTCACAGTGCTGAAAATAGAAAAGCAACTAGAAAACAGGAAATCTGCTTTTTCAGAATTTAGTGTCGCCCCCGATGAAAAAAAAATATGTATATAAATATAGGTAGTTCAGTTTTAAGACTCAAAATCCGCGCTTTTATTTAATATAAAATGACGTCATCAGCATCCGCTAAAGAATTCCTCATTTATGATCCAGTCTTAAACAACATCTACAGTAAAATATGTATAGGAAGGACAATCGCTGAATAATACAAAAAAAAAATTGTCTATCTCATGATTCACATGCTTTCATTTGTTTGTAATATTAGTATAGATACTTTAAATTTAGTTTATAATAGCCCCATATTTTATCAGAAATCATTCATTTATATTTTTTTCAAAATAGCACATATTTTAAGTACCGTAATTTCCGGCCTATAATCCGCAGCGGCGTATAATCCGCATCCGCAATTTTTAGCCCTTATAAAAATATTTCAGCAGATAATCTGCATTGGCGTATAATCCGCGGATTATATGCCGGACTATACGACAATTACTCATTGCTTTCAACATTCCAAAGTACTACTAATAAACCACCTCCCTATTTATTTAGTTGCTCAATTTAAATGATAATTGTAATAAAATAATTACAAGTTATAAAATACAAATATTTTTTTTCATTGAATCTTATATCTAAAACGTTGAATGTTTTGTGAATACAGATAATTCTGTTATAATTGCTGTTTTTAAATCATCTTCCGCATTTTAAATAACGTCCTGTTTAAATTCTGCAGTGTTAAATAACAGGTTTTCTCTTAGACATTATTATAACTTTCAACGTGATATACCATCAAATACGTTTTGGTTTTTAATATACATTACAAGGACATAATTGTATTTTATTATTCTATCCATAGAGGGCAGCAGTAAAACCGTGAAATTACGATACGATAATGATTCATTCGATTATTGTGTGGTGGATTCCCATTGGCTGCATCGTAATATCAATCATTGTAATTAGTAAAACTGCCGTAATTTTGGGCAGAGCTATTTCATAAATGATTGAGGTTGCAATTTTTGAAAGGGATGAGTTGACAAATGCTTTGTTCTTCATAAAAACATGTTGCCAAAAGGCTAAAAAAAAATAAAATCATAATCGGAAGCCACTCCCACTAGCACGTTCACGTCAGATGTGAACCAATCACAAGCAACTCCACGAACGGTCGATAGCAGACAATCGTGTGATAACTGCTTACATTTTTATTTTATGACTGCCGGTAGAAACTGGATGTCTGCCCTGAGCTTCTGCTTAAAAAAGTTTTCAGCAGATAGTCCGCACCGGTAGATAATCCGCACTTAAAAATTTTCAGGTTTTTTCACAGATAATCCGCGGATTATAGGCCGGAAATTACGGTACATTTTTTTCAGTTTTGAGAAAATGGCAACAAAAAGATATAATTGCTATTTTCCAATTATTTTCCCTTTACTTTCTATAGAAATGGAGTACTTGAGTTGCCAAAATAAAACAAATGGTGCTAAAAACTACAAAAAAATTAATATCTCAAAAATAAATGGAGATGCAGTTTTCAATCCAAAATTCAATGGTCTGCCTCCTCTGAGCTTCGCTTGCCAACCCCTGTTTAGAATCTGAAAATCTGTTAATTTGATCGGCTTAAAATAGATTACGGAAGATTTTAAGGTAAAAAAAGCTGCTGTGAATTGCTGTTTTCATGTATCATTAAATAAGATTAGTTAAATGGGAGAAAATTAGCTAATGTAAAATGAACTAACAAGGAGAGGGCCACCCTTGGTGATTACAGATTTTGATTATTTTAATATATGTTGTAGGATAGAGACCCCTTAGTCTCAGGTTCAACAGATTTTATACAACGCTCTATAGTTCTTTAGAAACCGGGGTGTCTAATATTAGTACACAACTTCAATACTTACTTGGTAACAAAAATGATAGGTTGGTTGTAGCTCAGTTGGTACGACGTTTACGGGCTAATCCTCGGGTTCGATACCCGAACACGCTACATTTGCTTTTCTCATTTTTTGCTTTATAAATATACTTTAATTTATAATTTAATAATCTCAATTAAAAATTTTAATATCGTACATTAATTATAATGTTAACAAATTTAAATTTATCATTTTTTATTTTGAGGTATTATTTCTTATCATTTAAAGAGATTTAAAAATTCCAAAATCTTTGCAAAATCTGTTGTGGCGTCATCTAGTTATAATAAAATAAAACATATTCAAATAAAATAAAAATAAAAGCAGAAAGAAGATAAAGGGGAAAGCAAAATAATCGTAAGCGCAAGCATACGTATTACAAATTTAAAAATCTTTAATATGAAAAAATCGGTTGTAATTTAATTTCGATGCTAATTTTTAATATAATTATGCTTGTTACTTTAAAAACAGAGTTATAGTATCATCGTATTGACTTCCCTGGTTAAAGCAATGCATAAATGATGTTTCTTTAAAATCACGAATTCACACAATTGTTCAATATCATCGCATCGATAAAGAATATATGAAATACATTTTAAAAGTGATTTTTTAAAAATTCAGTTTTATGATGTTTTATACAATTATTTAGTTAAAAGTAAAAAATTAAATAGGTTAAAATTATAATTGATATACAATATTATAAATTTTAATTGACAATGTGATTATTAAGATATAATTACAAGTATATTTATAAGACTTAAAATGAGAAAAACAAATGTAGCGCGTTCGGGTATCGAACCTGAGGATCAACTAGCAAACGTCATACCAACTGAGCTATGACCAACCTGTCTTTTCTGTTATAAAGTAAGTATTTAAGTTATGTACTAATATTAGATCCCCTGGTTTCTCAAGAACTAAGGAGCGTTGTATAAAATCCTTTGAACCTGAGACTAAGGGGTCTCTACCCTACAACATAATATTAAAATAATCAAAATCGGTGATTAACAAGGTTGGCTCTCTCCTTGTAAGTTAACAGAGTCTTTGCTTCCAGGTATTTTTTAATACAGCTATAAGAAAATGATTTTAAATATTCACATTTTAAATCTGACATAATTTTAACCAAACTTTTATTTTTGTAATATTCAACTGGAAATATTTCAATTGTTAGAAAGGAAATATTATTATTTGCACTGTCTTTGGCAACAGTAGTTTAAAATATTATCTCATAATATGAAATAAATCTCACATGTATGTGTAAATATATATTTTAATTTAAAATGTTTGGCCATATTATTTGGCTATTTGAAATAGGACATAATTCCACCCGCATTTACTGCTTTTAACATATTAAATGATTGTTTTATAGTTTTTTTTTCTTTTTTTATATTCACGTGCATAAACAATTTTTATGATGTAATTTTTAATATTTTCCTGCTTTTAATACATAATCATTTAATTCTAATTTCATAGGGGTTTTTTCTGTTTATAATAGTTACGTGTAAGTAAATTTTCAGTTTAAAGGAAATATTATTTGAGAAGTTTTTACAATTTTGACAACAATTTAAAATAATAACCTTTTCTAACATATGCAAAAAATATCTCTGGAAATGCTGAAAATTTGAATTTAAAACAGAAATAAACCCTCAAAAGATGAGTAAAAAAAATAAATGCAATCTGCACACCGGGAACTTCTAATGTATAAAATGGTCTAAAAATTATTAAATTCCTATGTATAGTTTTTGCTCCTATAAAACTTTTTTAAGGGAACAATTTTGGCCAACTTTAACATTACATATCTCTTAAAATAATTATTCGATTTGAAAACTGTCTGCATCAGCATGTTTATCAAACATTTCTCTGTAATATTACCGATTTTTGTATTTTTGTATGCAGTAGTTTTCTTAATATTAACGAAGAAAGACCCCAGGTCACAAAAAATTTAAAACTGGCGGCGGTGGTGACAGCGTTAGTTACTTTTTTTTTTTAGAATAGAGAGATACGACGGTATAAAAATTGAAAATGTGCAATGCTTAGAAGTTTAAAAAATGGCAGTAGAGATTATTCTGTACAATGATATTTCTGCTTTGTTTTACAGCTGGCTTATACAATGTAACGTTATTTTTTGGAGATGACACATTAATAGGTGGGAGAAAGAAATAGCATACCGGGGGCTTAAAAAAGAAAACATTGTTTCTTGCTCAATATGTTGAAAGGATTATAAATCTTCCCCATCCAAAAAAATTCAAAGGGACAATTATCTTAAAACAAAAAATGAAATCCAAGAAGGCATGAGAGGAAGAAACAAAACTGCCGAATTTGGGAAACAATTTCCAGATTTTTCTTTCTTTCTTTCTTTTTTTTCTTTTTTTTTTTTTTTTTAATAGCAACTAATTTTTTTTAAACCAAAGGTATACAAGGAAGGTACCATGAAAAAATCTGTATTATTTTTGGTATTTCTATTCAAGAAAATAAGATGGCAGTTTAAAACTGCACAAAGAACTAAAATAAATTGACCTCAAAGAAATACAAATAGTAAGTATGGATATTCATTTAAACAGAAGATGCCATTAGAATCTAAAAGTTTTTTTTTTTTTTTTCTACCTGAGAAACTATCATGGACAATTTCAAAATGCAGAATAAACAGAAAACGAGAAATTGGATCAAACTCCAGAAAATATACATTTAAAATATTATTATTTTTAAGACAACATTAGAAACAAAATGGTAGTACTCCAAATAAGCATATATTTTCTTTAAGTTAATCTGAAAAGTGGATAAAATAGTTTAAAATTTCAGAAATAGTAGAAAACGTGAAAACTAATGCTATGCTTAATCAAAATGTAGAATTTTTTTCTGAAACAGTAAATGTGATTTAAAAAAAAACAAACAATACAGTTAAAACAAAATAAGAGCAGGCAGAGCATGTAGGTAGTATTTTTTTTATCTTTTCTAACTTCACAGGGGACCTGTCAACAGCAATTAAAAAACAGAACTCTTTCAGTTTGTACGCTCAGAGAACTGGGAAAAACCCTGTCAGGGCAGATATATTAGAGATATTTAGGTCTCTTTTTTGTTAACATGAGCTGAGTGCAATGATTTAAATTATGAGCCCAAAAAATTTTGTCATTAAAGAATCCAATTATGAAAATACACTGAAAAAAAAAAAAAAAACACCCATAATATTTTAGAGAGATTTCTCTCAAAACCTTATTTCTAATGAGTTACTTACCATGAAAACTCAGGAATAAGAAGCTTTCAATTCTTTAATAATATTCTCAGTCATTTTGGTCTGCACCATAGTTCAGCCTGCTTTTCTGGTGCTGCTCATGAATATGAAAATGCCTCTAAAAATAGAAATGCTACATAATTACTAAACATATATATGATGAAACATATTGATGATATGACCACATAATTATACATGAAAATAATTTTTTTTTTCATTTATTGCAACTTTTATTTCCTTCCTTAAAAACTCAAAAATTTTTTTAAAAATAAGAACATGCATTTACAATGCTGACAATGAGTGATCTGCATGAGATTTCGAATGTAAAAATTAGAATTAACAATTTAAATTACGAGAGTAAAATAAAATTGAAATTGTATAGTAGTATCAATCATTAAATTTGGAATAATTGCACAACCTTTTAACTTATCAAAGCAAATTATAATTTGATAATAATGCATTATTGTAAAATACATAACACTTTTTTTTTACCAGAGCTATGAATCATGAAGTATGTCCAACTGTCATGGGGAAAAAATCACGAAATTCGTCAACCAGACTTAAAAATTGAAAACTCGTTGAAAAATCACGAAAAAAATATCACCAAAGTTTTCTATCAAAAGCAGGAGGAAAAGTCGTGAATTTTGTCAATCTGTTGAAGGAGGAAACCAGGAAATTCGTCATTCAGCTGTGGCTATCGCGAAAATTAATAACTAGTCACAGGGAAAAAAACCTTAAAATTTGTTCCTTGGTTGATGGAAAAATATCTGAAATTTTGCTATTCAATTGCAGGAAAAATATCGCAAAATTCACCAATCGGCCACAGGAAAAATACCTATCTCAAAATTTGTCAGTGATTATTGGTAAAAATCACAAATTTTTTCAGTCAGAAACGAGCAGAAAAATAGTGAATTAAACATCTGTTGCAAGATGAAGCCGAAAAATTCATCAATTGGCTGTGGAATTTTAAAAACAGCCGCTGGAACAAAATCTGTGAAATTTGCTTTTCGTTTGGGATGAAAAATCGTAAATTTCGCCATTTGGCAGAGGGAAAAATATCTCTAAATGCGTAGTTGGTTGCGGAAAAATATTGCAAAATTTGTCAGTCAGTCACGTAAAAGAAATCTTGAAATTCACCAGTCAGTCGTAGATAAAAATTGCGAAATTCGTCGATCAATTAGATGAAAAAAATTCTTGAAGTTTGCCATTTCATGCATGGGAAAATGTGAATTTGGTCAATCTGTCACAAGTTGAGAAAGCTAAATTTGACAGTCTTTGAAAAAAATATTGCGAAATTTGATAATTGGTCGCTGGGGAAATCATCTTAAATTTTGCCATATTAAAAATAATATGAAATTCGTTAATTGGCCACAGGAACATATCGCGAAATTTGTCAATTACAGTAAACTCCCCGACTATCCGGCCCTCGACTATCCGGCCCTCTGTACTATCCGGCCTAGTAAAAGAAATGAGGAATGTTGAAAGCGGCCGAGACTGGCAGGCTCCCGTCCGTAGGAAAGTGCTAACTCACGACAAGAAAAAGCAAGAAGGGATTGCAGAATGCAATAGCAGAGACAGACAGAAAGGGAGGGGGGGGGTTAAGGCTTTTTAACCTGTTTCGTCAGTTATGCAATGGATGTTAACAAGTGCGGGCGATGATGGTCACTTTCGTATAATCTTTTGGTGAGCTTCGTGTTTATTTATTAAAGATTAACCAAATGGGTGATAAACGAAAAAAGGTTCTAGTGACCATGGAGGAGAAACTACGAGACAGCAGGAGGAAGCGACACCAGCTGATATTATCTGCTTGTGAAATGGAGGGCCATTGCGTCGCGGAAGAGGGCTAACAGGGAGAAGCAATCACCTATCAACTACTTTTTCAAAAACTAAAAACTAAGTTTTGACTTTTTTATCTTATGCATAACTTTTCATGTTTGTGCAATAATTTATTAATAAATAGTCAAATGAGATTTACTAATTTTTTTTATAAATTAGGCATATATTTTATGTTAATGTTTTGCTTATTTTGAAACTGCATGTACTGTATATATAAACTTTATCTTAAAATGTGTAACATGTGTTTTTAATATAATGGGGATGCAGGAGGTGAGTAAATATTTATAGAACTCCGGCCTATCCGGCTTTTTTGTTATCTGGCCTACCCTTCTGCCACATTAGGCCAGATAGTCGGGAGTTTACTGCACATGAAAAAATAAAAAAATGTGAAATTTGTCAGTCAGTTCCATAAGATAATCATTAAATTCTTCATTCGGCCCTGGAAAAAAAAAGAAAAAAAGAAAGGAAATTCATCGATCTATTACATGAAAAAAAATTCTTAATTTGTCCGGTGGTCTCCAGTGCTGTTTTTGACATGGCCTTATTTACTTCAAGAAATATGTCAATCGGATGTAGGAAAAAAATTGTGAATTTTGTCAATCAGTAAGGAGAAGGGTGGGTGGGTTTGATAATCGGTCAGGAAAAAAAAAAGTCCGTCGGCTGCATAAAAAGATCGTAAAAATTGTCCAGCATTTGCATGAAAAACAAACCCTGCACGTTTCGCCAATAAGTTGTGCGGACCAAATCCAGAAACTCGTATCACCAACTGGTTGTTAAAATCCATTAAATTCGTCAAAAGGTCATAGAGAAAATATTATGAAATTCATCGATTGGTTGCAAGAAAATATCGCAAGATTCATCAACCATGCAGGGAAAATATAAAATTTTATTGATAAAAGGGGACTCAAAACAAACAAGTTCAAAATATGGTTTTTGAACAGGACTTGAAAATGCCTTTTTTTAAATTCCCGCCTGGCAGCCTTTTTGTTTTGTGTCAACAACACTACTTATGTAAAAGAGCATGTCCTGACTGACTCATAATAAACGCCAAGCTTCAACTGTAACTTCTAGGACAATAAAATTTGAAAGATGTTCCTTATGCTGTGTAAGAACCCA
This sequence comes from Maratus speciosus, assembly GCA_963932465.1. NCBI lineage: Eukaryota > Metazoa > Arthropoda > Arachnida > Araneae > Salticidae > Maratus > Maratus speciosus. The sequence goes on along the minus strand of OZ010794.1, from coordinate 283,663,893 downwards.
CTAAGAAAGGATTTATCCCCCCCCCCCCTCAAGAGGGTTAACAGGCAGGGGGTGTGGGGGTCTAAAGTTTTAGGCCATTTCACCATAAATCAGCAGCAGTTTTAGATAGGAGTGCGAAAATACAGAATAAAAAATCTACTAAAAAAATAAACTTGTATTTTAGTGACCAGCAATTTTGTACCCAAAATAGATAATGGAAAATTAAACAAATAAGGCAACAATTGTTGATTTTTTATTAAATATTTTGCATCAGATATTTTTCTAACAAAATATTTTTTTTTACATAACTGTTTTTGCACTTTTCATCTTTTATTGATATCGCATTTTAATCTTTGTTATACAACAGTGATTTAGCTCTTGAATTAAATTTATTATTTATGTTGTGAAATCTTAATTTCCATGCTTTTATGATATTTTTATTGGTTAATTTTACATTTTAAAATAAAGTATAATAAAAAACAAATAGCTTACAATAAAGTATATTTCCAAAAAATAGATAACAGACCAGTTTGATGTAAAGAAAAAAAATTAAAAACTGGTTGAATCAAAAGTGATAATGATTTCAAAAAACAAACCCACCCTAGATAGACCGGAAGCCGGCAGCACAGACAATCACCTCATCGAGTTCACGGATGAAATTCTAGGATTAGTTAAATCTTGATTCGCATATTAAAACACAATCGGTCTGCCAAGTCCTATTTTGGTGAAAAGACCTGAAAACTCGATTTTACCGGCTGACTCGTAGGTTTACCATTGTGTTTTCCTGCTTCCAGTCCCCCATGTTTACATACGTTTTGGTGCAGGAATACACTATTGTAAACCTATGAGTCAGCCGCTAAAATCTGGTTTCCGGTGTTTTCCACCAAGATAGGACTTGGCAGACCGATTGTGTTTTAATATGCGCATCAAGATTTAACTAATCCTAGAATTTCATCCATGAATTCGATGAGGTGATTGTCTGTGCTGCCAGCTCCCAGTCTAAGAGACACTAACAATGTTCTATTTGATTCACATAACTGAAATCTTGTCTAAAGTAAGTGAGCGAAGACACTGTCTTTTAAACGTCGTATGTTTTCTAATTAATATGGACTTTTCGATAACATATTAATACGATATTAGGTTCCAGGAGAGTAACAATGTTAATATCATTAAATAACACCCAAGTTATATAGAAAACACTACTTTTGCGCTTATTTATAGAAAGATATTTATTATAACAGGGGAATAATAAAGCTAGAACAAAAATATATAGATTAAAAAATATAAAAAATTTCTTTTCTTGCTCAGTTTGCTTGCTTTAAGTATTGTTATGAGTCTCATGTAGTTTTAAAACTATAGTTAAAATGGTACTTACTTTATTATCCGGGCAAGGTATATAGACTGCCAAAAATTATTATCAATCACATATTGTGTTTATCGACATATATCATGGGGGGATATTGTGTGCATATCCCTCTCTAAAAAAAGAATCCTATTATTTTTCCTGCAGACGAAATAAATGTCCTCCTTGATTTTTACCGGGAGGAAAAGGTAACTTTCCTTGTCTTTGTTTTTTAAGAATTCAGCTAATTTCATTCAAACACACAAAGCTAAAATGTGTCAAATTCGATTATAGAAGATTTCTAGTTTTCTTCAATACTGGCTTTGAATGGGAATTTCAAAAACTAATCAGCTATTGGCAAGTTGGCTTCATTTATTTCGACCTACTTTTATCTGTAAATTTGGTGATATTTAACTAAATGTATCGCCAGCCTTGTCGAGAATTTGTTGTTCGCTAATATGACTATGTAGTGTTAACCATATGAGAGTAGGAACAATGATTACAACAATGAAAGTAAATTTGTGAGAAACCACATTTTCTAAAACTTAATTAAGACAGATTATGTGAAAAACATTTACTGTCTTGTTTCAAAATGTCAACCATGCTAGAATTTCAAATTGTTATATATGAGCAACAGCCGTTTTTTAAGATAAAGGGCAAACAAAAAATGCTCCTGCAAGAGAGTTATTGCTTCTAAACCAATTGAGCAAATGTACTATAGAAGCCTTTTGGCATATAATCAAGTAATTTTTTAGAGCCGTTTTCAATGTTATATCTTTGAAGTCACTGAATAAATTACCATTTATATCACACGGATATTTTTCTGCAACCTTATTGCTCATTTAATTTAGAAATTTGCTCTTTGTAGAACACTTCATCCTTTACATACGCTTCAAATTTCAAATTTGCCTGAAAAGCCAAAGCGTTTTTCTGAGTTGTTTAAGTTATTAAAACGGCTAGAAGTTTCGTTTTATTAACATTTGCTTCTTGTAACAGAAAACGACACACATCTTAAAAAGTGTCTAACAGAATATCAGGTGTACTTTCTCCCTACATCATAAGATTTTTCCTTAGTGCATCTTTACAAATTCACACTTTATCCTCAATAACTTTTCCGCAGAGGGTATTTTTCCATTGCAGATTTTTATCTATCAGCACTTGAATCTGTGTCAGTGCTTGAGAAAATGTTATTCCTTTAGCTTGAAAAATTTTCTGGACTCTGTCAATGGATGATAGAATTTTAGACCAAAATAATAGGTAAGTTAAAAAATTAAGCTGGAAGTTGGCACATAAACAAGAAATAACTTTACCTCCAGCTAAATCCATGCTTTTTTTTTTATGTGTGTTTGTAATTATAGAAATATGTAGCACCTATAGTCGTCATTCAGTCCATCCGTTCGCACATAACAGAGCAAAAACTTCTCAACTGAATGATCTGAAATTTTAAATATATAATTGTTGCAATATTTTGTCGAGTTATTTCAAATTTTATGAAAATCGGATGTATAGTTTAATTACAGGCAGACTTAGATAAAATGTAAAACTGTCTGCGAACTCAAATAATTTTTTAAAAATTTTCTGCTTTAATTCTGCCGCTCCTCTCGAGTCCTATATCGTTGCTAACAGCAAATATGAAAAGCTATACGTGGGTGGAGTGCCACTAAGCAACACCACTAAAAGAAAAATATTAATTTACAAGCATTATTAAAACTGAGTCAAGAAATGTAGTATTGAATGGTATGCTTAATACAGACAGCTAATGAATGAAAGAAAAACTAATGAAAAATTAAAAAAATATATTTATTAAAATGCGAAATATTTTAATCGTTAACTTATATAAAGATATCAATTTGTCTTTCTAAGTGTTCTTCTAAAATGGACTCGCTATAGTTCCCAGGAGAAAAGAGAAAAACTGCGAATGGAACCGAAACCCTGGCTCAAAGTGCAGATCTGCAATTAAAGAATTGAAACCCGTTTCTAATTCTCTTCAATTTAGCTTTTTTAAATTTCCCCAAAGCATTTTTTTTTTTTTTTTTGCTTGATCCAAAGCAGCGGCATTTTTTTCTGCAGTCTGCAACACAAGTAGAAATTTTATAAACAGTCTGTAGAACTTAAGGACAAATGCCCTCTTTCCAATCCCTCGCATTACGTTACCTGCATTCAACCCCTCCCCCCAGTTTTCTGAATTAGATTTCATTGAAAAGAAGATAATATTTACTAAGATATTAAAAACGAATCCCCCTTTCGAATGTAAAAAAATTGCCGCAAATCGCGGAGAAATGCTAAACAAGCGCATAAACATTCGATAAATTTTCCAACCAAATAAACATTATTTAAAAGAGACCAACATTTAACATTTATTTTTTAACACAAAATTTATTTTTAATCTGTTATGTAATGCCTAAAATAATCTGCAGCACCCGCTTCGGTGCTGCACTGTCTGCTACCTGCCCTGGCAGCTGAAAAAAAAAAAAGCATCGTACCCGCCTTTCTGGCATAAGCGACACACTTACAATATTTTTAAGTTTTAAACTCGTATACGCCGCAGCGCTTCTTCCAAAGAATACTGTACCATGGTACATGGCAAATAATTTCTAGCAAACTTTTTTTTTCCCCAGTTGAAAAATAGCCTGCAAACTTTCTCAAGAGTCTGTGATGTGTGTCGCACCGATTCTCCGCCCGGGGTCTTGATATTTTTTTTTTTTTTTTTTTTTTTTTTTATAAAGAAATTTGTAAAAAAAGCCCATCAAAACTGCCTGCAAACTTTGAAAATTTTCTGCAAACTGCGTTCGCATGTTCGTCTATATTATTTGATTCTGATTACAGGGACAGTCAAAAGTTTTCAGTTACATTACGGCCAATGGGAAAAAGTATTTCAAGTGCATATTAGTGATGTTACAGCCTTTCGAACAGAATGAAATGGATATGCACTTATTGAAGTGCACTAAAATATACATTCAGTACAATATGCGGTGCAAAAAATATTTATAAAACTAGCTATAGTACGAACGCACCTCATTTGCCACGTTTGACGTGCAATTTCCAACTTGTTTTAAATTATGCCCTTTTTAGGTGCGTTTGTAATTATATAAATACGTAGCACCTATAGTCGTCGTTCAGTCCATCCATCCGCATATAACAGAGCAAAAACTATCCAACCGAATGGTCTGAAATTTTAAACATATAATTGTTGCAAAATTTTGTCGTGTCATTTCAAATTTTATGAAAATCGAATGTATGGTTTAATTACAGGGACAATCAAAAGTTTTCCGTTACATTACGGCCAATGAGAAAAAAATATTTCAAGTGCATTTAAATGATGTTATTTTAATGATTTGCATTTTAATGTTTTCTTTAGCATGTTTTTTATTAGGGTTTTCAGTGAAAATGGTGTAAGGTCCTTATCTTTTTCTTTCAGGGTTATCAAGATGGTGTTGAGGCTGCTGCCAAAGAGCAAGAAATTGTTTTCAGAAGTGTAAGTAATACATATATATATATAAATATTTAATAAAGTTAACGATTAACTTGTCTTTGAATTTTAAGGACAATATCATATTAATTTCTAATAGTATACTATCTTTAATGTAAATAAAATCCATAATGAGTGTATTTGTTATACCTAATGCTATGACAGTATGGATTTTAATTTGGTAATTTTTTTTCTCTATCCTTTTTTATTTTGTTTAATTTTGAATTTAATTGGTGTTCAATGGTTTATTTCTCGGTTTTCTGTGTGTGGTAGTCCCAAATTCATATTCTTTAGCTAATTTATGGCTAATATGAAGATGAAACCTCACATTTTATTTGTGGAACTTAGGGCATTTGGGACCTGATGATTCTGTCTAAGTTCTACAAATTTCCATCATTCCATTTCTGTTATTCAATTTCTGCTGTTTTTTATTATGTTTTTGGAATCTATGTTTTAAGTGTGTTGGGCGGAACTGTATTTGTTAACGTCATTTTATTCATAATTTCACAGTTTTTGTTGGTGGTCGGTAATGTTTATTTATATATGTATATATATATAAATAATTTCACAATGTAAATTTTCTTTAAATAATAATTCAGTTAAATTGTACAATTTCAAATAATTCAATTTATTTTTTTTTAATTGTGTTTTTGTTTAATATGTCAATCTTTTAAAATAACTGCTACATTTAGATGATTTCATTTTATAATTTAAAGAGGGCATTTTTAATCCAAAATGTTTCACCAATGCAGTAATGCGTGCCCAACGAAATACAGTGAAACTTCTTTTAAAGCCCACCCCTGTTCAAGGGCCACCTCTATTAAGGTCTAATATTTTTAGGAACGAAGATTTTTACTATAGATATAAGGTTAAATTTACTCCTAAGGCCATTTGTTTTCATATGTGCCTTAAATCCTAAACAGGTGTATTGAATTCCTGAACCAAAAGATAAGAGTTCAGCAAACAACTGCACTTGCAGCAAAGAGGGCAGGGGGGAGAAAGAGGGGATTTAGTAACAAAATGAAGGACTACAAACTTTTCCACAAGTGAGACAAATAGGTGTTCTCACACTTTGTTTGACCTTTCAACCTGTAGGGGTTGGGTTGGATGGGAACTTAACCCTTTGTTGTGGGCACACAAAGGATAACAGGTTATCTAGAAAAACTGATTCCACATTTACTAAAACTGTGAATGCATATTGAAGTACAATTTTTACACTAGAAATTTTATGCTCAGGCTTATGTAAAATTTAAAATTATGGCACTTAAATCAAGGCAAAGATTTGAATTTGATTTGGATTTGAATGGCAAAATCAAAGTTCTTAATTGTCATGATGAAGGAACATCTGCAAGAAAATTGGCTTCACAGTTTAATTGCAGCAAGAATCAAATAAACAATATTGTTAAAAACAAAGAGACTTACTGAAAGAATATGCAGATTAAAAAAATTGCGGGATAAACAGAAAAAGAAATGAAAAATTTGGTCATCCCTATTCAAGGGCCACCCCTCATAAGGGCCAATTTTCAATGGAACGGCAGGTGGCCCTTACAGAGAGGTTTCACTGTACAAGGCCAGTTTACGGTGTGATGTGAAGGTAATGACGTCATGGCCATGAGAGCACTCGGTCGGAGAGTGACCAACGAAAATATACAGTTAATACGTTATATATAGTTAATAAAATATCATAAAATCATATAGTTAAGATTCTGAAAAGAAAACATAAATGTTTAAAACTCAACAGACAAATTATAGATCTATGTTTAAGATGAAAGAGTTATACAACATTCTAAAGAATTGTTTATAAATACACTCAAACTAGATCTTATTTTGCACATAGTTTATAAACTTAAACACAGAATTTTTTAAAAATGTGTTCTGTTTTTATTTAACTTCATTTAAGTAAAACTTCCGGTTCATAACATACATATCTGACAGGAAAGAAATGGGGCGGTTAGCAGCAGTGTTATGTGTTCACATATTAATGTTTTAGTAAACTGCAATATTGAATGTTTATACAAAGTAAAAAAAAAAATCCAAACCACTTTTTTTAATATGTATTTTTGAATTGTGAAAATCTATTTACAGCTACTTAAATAGGATTTAAATATTGATAAATAATTAAAATATGCATGTATTTCAGACATACTTTTAAAAATATAGAATATGTATATTTCAATACTATTAAAATAGTCATCTCAAGAACACTAACTTAGTTATTTTAAGTTTTAAAATGCAATTAAAAAAATGATAGAAAGCCATAGAATGTCATAGTAAAAATGAAATGAGTATTTTCTTGATAAAACTAAATATTTTACTATGAATGCGTCTAAAAGTGAATTTCTGCATATCGCCGGCACTCATATTATAACCTCAAACCAAGAGTTCAAATGGTTACATGCAAAACTGTAACTGGCAAACCTGACATCAAGTTTGGGAATATATTTATTAATAATATATTGCACGTTAAAAGATTTTTAAAATACTGAATATGGATATAAAAAGTATGCATGTAAATTTGGCTATGGCGAAAAAGATGATATTTTAAGATTTCATATGTAAATAAAAAATATAATTGCGTCATAGTGGCGGAATTTTCGTTGATTTTTCATTACGAAATACCGCAGACCAAAGGCTCTATTAATAACTTCATCATTTCATTATCTTAATTTCATGTTACTAATTACGTATAGGAATAAAGTTTAATTTTTCAATAATTTCAAAAGTTGAAATTAACTACTTCACCGGCGACAAGTATGGGGAAATAGTGCTTTTACCCCCGACTTATCTCGGGGCAGCCGTTGAAGTGGTTAAACTTTAGTTAGAAATAATATATTTTTTAAGAGTTACGCTAGCGAATTTAATATTGATTAATCATTGTAATTATTTTTATTAACTTAATTCAGTGAATCTGTTTTTTGTAACATTTTCATTCGTCGAATTCTACGTGTTTCGACTCATTATATTAAAAAAAGCGAAGGTAAATGTAATCATTCTTAAAGCTTCAAGGAAGTCTGTATTCCAATGTACGTGAATTTTTCAACATTTCTTTCAAAACTCCTGGTTATCATCATTACAGCCCTGCACAGGTCGAGTTATGCCTGACCCAATCTCAAAAAAATAATTTTTGTCAATCCGCAACTTGACCCCAAATATGATATGAAAAAAAAAAAAAAAATCAATCTGTAGTTTAAAGCCATTATAGGAAAGTAGCCTACAATAGGGATTGTACCCAACACGAATCCAAACTACTACTTGTTCAAACCGCTTGTTTCTCTACAACTATGTATTAAAATCTTTTTAATATTTTCTAAACTCCTTCCAACATAGTTGAAAAGTGTTTATAAATTGGGTTTGCCTGTCCGTGCTTTAACTCTCATAAATGTACTCGGATTGCCATGTAATTAATATACGTTATTGTATGTTCATTAAGAAATGTTTGTATTCAAAATGAAGTATGTATCATTCATAGTTCATTTACAAGGGTACTCAAAAGTATTCTGTTTCACTGTGGTCTATGGGAAAAATCATTTGCGGTGTATTTTAATATTGTTACAATATTTTAAACATAACAAGTAATTAAAAAAAAAAAAAAAAAAAAAAAAAGTCAATTCCTACATAGGTCATCAAAGAAAAATTTAATATAATCCTTTAAGCTAATATTAGTTTTTGTTGCATTCAAATATCTCAATTTGTTGATCTTCTATAAGCAAGTAAACCCTATTGGTTCACAATGGAAGTCAATGGGAATTTGGCAAAATATTAGAGATATCGCCAAGTTGGTGTCACTTTTGGTGACTCATTTTGGTCGCCAAATTTGGTGATATATCACCAAGTTGGCGATAAACTTGACGGTATTCGGTGACAGAACAGGGTCACCCTATGGTAACCCCCTTATAGGTATGAAGATGCATTAAATGCTGTTCAATAACCGATGGCCGCCATTTTTTCTCCCATATAAAACTAAAATGAATTAATTAAACTTAAACTTACACTACGTGCAAAATTACTTAAAAGATGGGATAGTATTAAAAAAATACTAAATTACTTTTGTTGTGGTTACTTAGAACCACTGCCATATTTTTATTTAATTTCATTTAGAAAATATTTTTATTAATCTTGTATTCATTTAATTTTAATATTCGCATTCCAAAATTATTTTAATTCCCTTTTTTTTTCAACTTTCCCCTGTAAGTTTTTCTTTCTGGCATAGCATTTCATTCATTTTAAAATCATAAACGTCGCTTTGAAATCTGTACTTCCGGTAAAAGAATTATCTGGAAAATTCCACATCTTTCTATTCGTGAAGTCATATCCTTTTGTAGCTCCACCCCTTAGCCAATAATATTTAAATCAGTTTAATTCGTAATTTCAAAATTTGTAACTCTTTACTACTGTTTGGCATCTTATCTCAGTGAAATCTATCAAATTTCCTTTTTTTAAAGCAGTTTTTTATATTCTTTAGCATTGCATTTTATGCCAATGCATGGCGCCTGTATGTTCATTCAGCCAAAGTTGGTGTGTTTCAAGGATTATAGCAACCTTTTTTTACTCCTCTTCTCGGAGACCTCGTGCGCATTCAGTAGTGCAGTGGAGTTGGGATTTCAATGCAGAATGGCTGCCTTTTTTTGCCGTTCTGTGAAGAAATTATGTCTGCGCCTGCATGAGTGTTCTATCAACGAACGCAGAGAATGGATGGATGCCTTTTCCCCCCTTCTACAAAAAATAATAAATTGATTTCGTATCTACAGTAAGAAATATTAAAAGTGCAAGAATATTTCGGCTGCATAGTTTCGTCTTTTTTTTTTGTGGCGAGATGCTTTGATCAGTTACTTCTCGTTCTTCTGTAGGATGTGGATAAAGAATTCTGTTGACAGCATTATTATTATTTTTTATTCAAGTGTTGCTTTTATTTTGAGTCGTAGAATTATGATGCTATAAAAAATCATCTAAATGCCTGTGTCTCCATACTCCCCAAAGGAAAGAAATTATTTTATTTTCCTTAGTAAAAATGTAGATGTATGTGTTGATCATAAAAAAAGTACATCTAAAAGAATACGATATGTACTCTATGATAATACGCTATGTTCTGCGTAAAAAATGTTTTGCGTTTTTTCAAAAAATTGCTTCACAAATAAAAAAATTTGCAAGGAAGATTTTTCATTTGTTTGTTTTCTTTCTGCAAATCTCTCCATCATTTTTCTGTTCTTTCGGGTCAATACAAGTAATGCTTTTACCTTTTTATTTTTTTGTTCTTAATTTCCAAATGTATGATAAGTAAATTCAGATTTTCTTTAATTAATGACTGTTGTGTCTAAGTGGTCTTTCGTGGCCGCAACAAAATGTTAAATGCACACTATACGATCGATCCTAAAAAAAATGATTTGGAATTTCAATATCCAAAATAATTTTACAATATTATTCTATCATCTCCTGTCTTCCAAACACAACAGCTAATTTCCTGGTACCGTGAACCTTTTAGAAACCTTTATGACATGACAGTTATTAAGTTATATTTGGATATAAAGTTTGTTTTAGTGTATTATTATTGAAATATTTGATATTTAGAAAAAGTGGCTTCCTTAAATTTTTACAGAATCTTTCTAAAAAAAAAAAGAGAAGAATTCAAATCAATTTTTTTAAGTCATTTGATTTAAGTCAATTTTTTTTTGCATTTTGTATGTTATTTGCTATTCATAAATCATTTTGATAATGATTAATGCATATGTGTGCAAATCTTATGAGGAAAATGTAATTTTACTCTAAGAATTCTAGAATTAAAGTAAAATGTTGATTTTGAAAACAAAGCTTTTTCATGTACTTCTACAAAATCTATCATGGAATATTTACAGTTTATTATTAAGGAAAAATGATTGCTTATGATATTATTTACAAAAAAAGATGAGTTAAGAATAATTTTCTTACTCATAAGTAAATGATTGATTTATTGATGCCATTTTGTTTTGATAATATTTCGAGAACAATTATTACATTATTCTGTTGAATTGACATTATTTTTAAAAGGTGACTTCATATGAGATTAATTTTTTTTTTACTTCACCACATTATTTTAAAGTTTATTCGGATTTGTTTTGAAATTTGTTCAACATTGATTTGAAATTTATCACCATGCCTCCAAAAGCAAATTTAAACCTTTGTATTCAACCATTTGATGGAAATCCTCAGACGGTCGAATTTTTCTTCGACCAGTTATCAGATTTGCAGGAATTATATAATTACTCTGAAAAAGAACTTTTTGCTCTTTTCAAGTCAAAATTACAAGGTACAGCATTACATTTCTTTCTCGAAACACAATTTCAATTCAAAAATTCTAACCTTCAAACCATTCGCAAAGAATTTATTAACTATTTTCTTCCAAGTAAAAAATCTGACACTCTGAAGTCTCTTCAAAATTTAAAATTGGATTCTAATGAATCAGTTAAAAATTTTTCATATCGTTTGGCTAAACAGCTTCGACTTGTTTATCCTAAATTAGATCCAGCTGCTCTAGATTTTTTGAAATTTACTCATTTTATTCAAGCTTTACCTAAGCAAATTAAAAGGAAAATTCTAGAAGAAAACATTTCCACTTTTGAATTAGCTCTTGAACGAGCACAATTTTTACAAGATATCTATGATTCACCACCTACTCAAAAATCTAATCAACATTATGACCAAGTTTATTCTCTGAATAATGAAAATAATGGTGAATGTTCAAAATTTTCTGATAGTTTTGTTGAACAAGCTCCTATCAGACATAAAAAGGACAGAGTCTATAGAAATTCGCAAATAGCATTCTCGCCATCCGAATCTCATAATGAACATTCTCCTAGACATAGAACTGTTGTTAAAAAAAAGCATGTAACTTACTCTCCCTCACCAGTTAGACATAACGTGGCTTCTAGAAATAAAACAAACTTTATTCAGCATAAACCAGATCAGAAACGATCTTTCTTTCGGCCAAAGTTTGACAAGTTTTCTCACAAGAAAAACTTTTCAGAGTATTTTCGCAAACAAAATGTTATCCAATGTGCCTTTTGTGGTCGTTTTAACCATCTTATGGAATCATGTTACAAGTTTAGAAATCTACTTGACTCTTCTAGGCAAAATGCCAATCACACTCAAGACTCCCATTTTTCTTCGAATTCTTCTCAAAGAAAGAAAAACTTTACTTCTTTTTCTAAAAATAAAAATGATGATAAAAATTATCATTTAAACAAGTAAGGGAGATTGGTCCAACTAACCACCATCCCTCCCAATCTTACTCGTTAGGGTCAGTACACTCCTGTGACAATCTTTCTGACAAAACGTGTGACAGACGTGTGATGTGAAGACGTGTGACAAAAATTCTTCTTCAATTACTTCCTTTTCAAACGCTGATACACAGACATCACCAATGGTGCAAAAAATGAACAGACCTTGCTGTTCTGAAAACTCTTTGTCATCAAAGTATTCTTTTCAAATTGAGGATTCTGTACAACAACGACACGTAATTTGCAGCTCTTTTGATAACACTTATTCACTTCCATGTATAATTATGAATGTTCAACATAATTAGATATCAACTCTCATTGATTCAGGCTCAACTCTAAGTTTGTTGGATCATGAATGCTTTAATAGCATTAAATCCAAAATCCATTATAAATATTTATCTAGAAATGTTTCTGTATCAACTATAAACTCTAAAGTTTTCTTTAAAGGATGTATCGAGATTGCATTCAAAATAGACAAATTCTTTTTTCATCATGTCTTTTACCTTACTGATATAAAGAATGTTAATTTTGAAGCCATACTTCGTTTTGAGTTTATAAACAAGCCTTCTATAACCATCTCTCCAACTTTTAAATCTATATTAATTAAAGATAAACATATACCTTTTAACGTTCAAAAAGAATCTCCTAGCAGTTTTTATTTGAATTCTCAGTATAATAATAAAAACAATACAACAGTGCCATATTCTTTTGATGAAAACAAAGTGCCTATTTATGAAAATTCTATGTCAGTTAACACAAATAATGGTACTTATTTTGATAGTGTGAATGGAAATTTTGGTGATAATTATTTGCATTTGGTAAATGATCATGAAAATTATCCTTGCAATTACAGTTTTCCAAATAATGGTTTGTTTATAAATAGTGTTGGTAATACTGCTATGAATTATGATAATTCTTTTATGAATACTAATCTCAATATCAGAAATTTAGAAGGTCATGCTCAAGTTTTTACTCAGTTTCCTAATTATTTTCCCACTCATACAAACTTTGATTATCCTAATGTTATAAATAATATTTCTGATACCAGTAATACGAAAATTACCTCTGATGACAAAAATGTCATATCTGAAGATGACAATGACATTAGTTATGTTGGTAAAAAGTACACCAATTTGAAAAATGGTAATGAAAAATTATTGAGTTCTAACATGGTACAAATTGTAAATAGAGAATTGATTCCCCCCAATTCTTCTGTTTATTTACATGTGAAATACTTGAATTCTCCCTCTGAATATTTTATTTTTAAGCCTGCTTTGAAAAGTAAAACTCTTATTTTGCATGAATCATTGCATTCTAAATCTTCAATTCAAAAAGATTTATTCTTAGTTGTATGTCAGAATATATCCAAAGTGGATGTTCATTTAAACAAACATACAATTCTTGGTGAGTGCATTAATGTAGATGAGAATGATATTGAAAAATATTCCTTTGATTTAGATTCAGAAAATGAATATTGTAATTTAATTTTACCATCTGAGGAAATTAAAATAAAACGAATACAAGAAGTGTCACCAAATGATTTTGACTTAAAGCACTTGTCCCCACATGAAAGTGACTGTTTACTAAAATTATTGTGCAATAAAGCTCAAGCATTTTCTAAATCCTTAGACACTTTGGGTCATACAGACCTAGTTAACCCTCAGTTTTCAATGATGAATTCTCATCCTGTGAAAACCCTACCTTTTCCTGTGCCACAGGCACTAGAGCAAGAAGCTCTTGACCAGATTAATCAAATGCTAAATGCTGGCATTATAGAAAGATCAAATTCTTCTTGGGCTTGCCCCATGCTGTTAGTTAAAAAGAAAAGAACTGACATGTCAAAACCTCAAAAATATCGTTTGGCTTTAGATCTACGATTATTAAATTCTATTATTATTCCTTCTTCATATCCTCTACCTCTCATTCAAAACCTATTAGTACAATTGTCAAAATTTAAATACTACAGTACACTGGACTTACCCTCTGCGTACTGGCAGATTGCGGTTCCTAAAGAGATGCAAGATAAGCTCAGTTTTACCATTCCATGGGGAATGTTTACCTACCTTCATCTTGTTTTTGGCTTGAGGACAGCTGCAAGTACTTTTCAACAGTTAATTGATTCAGTTATTCAATTATCCGAAATTGACTCTTGTTACGCATACCAGGACGACATAGTTGTTGGCGCTAATTCGTTTGAAGAAATGGTTGCAAAACTCACAAAACTCTTGGACACTCTTATTGCTAACAACATTACTCTTTCTCCTGAAAAATGTTCTTTTATGCAAACTAGCATTAACTTTTTAGGCTTCCACCTCACTGATCATAAAATTCTTCAAATTACAAGCAATATTATGAAAATTACTTCTTTTCCAAAGCCAAAAACTAAAAGGCAGACAAAGAGTTTTATTGGCTTATGTTCATTTTACAGGTCAATCATACCTCATTTTGCTAAATTAATTACTCCTCTTATTGAAATCACTAAACCTAAAAATAAATTCTGTTGGAAATCTGAACAAGAAAATGCATTTAATAAATTGCAAGAAATTTTTTTCCATAAACCCATGCTCAATCTTCCAAATTGGAATGAGACCTTCTATGTTAGTACAGATGCCTCAAAGACAGCAATTTCAGCTGTTCTTATGCAAAAAATTCAAGGTGAACTTCGCCCCATTTCTTATTACTCCAAAACTTTATCTCAATCTGAAAAGCAGTACCCAGCCATTAAACTGGAACTTTATGCCATTTATAAAGGTATAACGGCTTTTAAATATTACATTTTCGCCAGACCTTTCATTCTTTTGTCTGATGCTAAACCTCTCAATAATTACAAAAAATCAACATCTCCTGCTGACATCACTACACGTTGGATGTAAGAACTATCAAAATACTCTTACACATTCCAGCATGTTCCAGGCAAAGATAATGTGTTAGCAGATTTTCTAAGTAGGACACCTCATATTCCTACTGAAGATCTTCATACTAACCCTGATCTCATTTTTGAACAAGATGTACTGCCTATTGTTGATAATCAAAATGACCTACATAATGAAATTGCTCAGTATCCATGTGGATTAATTGGTAAAAAACATCATAACTGCCATCTTCAAAGTGACCCTCCATCTACAAATAATGTTAGTAAGGAAGACCCATTGTTAGAAATTTTTGATCAAACCATCCTTTCTGAACAACAAAAAGATCCTCAATAAATGGTTATTACATTAATCCAAGTAATGAGTTGCTTTGTTATAATGGACACTTCTCTTCAGAAGGCATTGAATTGCATAGAGCTGTTTTACCATCTTCACTCCTCAGAGCTAAAGCTTTAAGAATTGCTCATATTACTCATACTGGTATTCATAAAACCATTGTTAATTTAAAGAAAAGATTCACTTGGAAAACTCTAATTTCTGATACAATTAATTATGTCAACTCTTGTTAAATTTGTTTAGAAAATAAAAATAAAAAAAACACTGCTCCATATCTTTCAGCACCTATTCCTACAGCTCCCAATCAAAAAGTTTCGATGGATTTACTTGGTCCTTTGAGAAATCACCAGTTTGTTATGACTGTAATCAACCATTTTTCTCGTCATCTTGAATTATATGCCTTGAATAGCATTCATGCTGAGTCGGTGACTAAAGCTCTGTTGAATTACATTTCCACTCATGGAAAACCCGAGTTAACTCTTACAGATCATGATTCCCAGTTCACTAGTGATTTATTTTCTTATTTCAACAAAAAACTTGGCATAAAGCTAGAGCACAGTACAGTAGCGCATCCACAGGCTAATGGATTGAGTGAGAGATGTAACACTCAAATAAAGTCATCTGTCAATACAATGGCTTCCCAAGGATTTGATGTTCCAACTGCTTTAAAAATTCACCAGTCCATATACAACGCTACACCTCATCCAGCCACAAAATTTACTCCAAATCTTCTTCATTTTGGAAGGGAGGTGAATGATATTTATGCCAATTATAAAACCCATTTTTCCTGGAAAATCCTTAACACTGCATATGAAATCCACAAATTAATGGATGTAATTGAAAAAATATACTACCAAGCTTACAAAAATAACGAGTCTTCTAGACAAAAAGTGTATCAAAAATCAAGGGAAAAATTAAAATTTGCTAATATCAAAGTTGATGATATTGTTTATGTGAAATTTCCCAGTGTATTTAACAAAAAAGTACAAGGACCTTATATGGTAAAGAAAATAATTTCACCTGTACTTATTCAAATTCAAGATTGCAATAATAATCAAGCATCACCTGTGTTAATTCATACTAACAGAATCTTGAAACTCCAGAAAAGAAATGAAGCATTGCTTCATCCTTCTGATTCATCTAGAAGTGCAACACATGATCAAACGACTGTTGATAGTGCATCTTCTTCTGTGAAACGACATATGCCTACTCATACTACTAATTGTGATTCTCCTCAAATTCAGACCACTTCGAAGTGCCAACAAACAACTTCGCATTCACATAATTCAGTGCATTCTCAAACATCTGGTAATAAAACTTCCACTACAGTTCTAAATAAATCTACTCAAAGTAAAAAAAAATTATGATCTTCGTCCTCGCAGTCATAAACAATATAAAATATAAATTAATCTTCAATTTTATTTAGGATGCCTTTACCATTGTAAAAAATCTCATCTATGCTAGCTAGATTGGATTGTCAAATACGAAGACTGACTGTTTATTTTATTTCTTTACTTCTACCAAAGCTGCACGCAGCATTTGTGTATTTTTTTTTAAGTCGCCTTCGCCTTGACACGGTGGAATTGTCATCCTGCAAAAGTATGTAAATCTTATTTTTGTTTACTATGTTGCTCACTGAAATATTTTCTTCAAAACCTTATTCATTTTTTTAGAATTTATATGCATTGTAAAAAAAAAAAAAAAATGTGCTGATAACTGAGAATTTTTAATTTCAGTATTTGATTTATGTAATAAGAAAGATTTAAAAAAAATCAAATCAAAGTTTTTATAATTCATTATTTTAGTTGCAAATGAAGTGTCATTGATTGCTTTATTTTGATATGGTATTTATCTTGAAAAGTAAATTGTTATTGATATAAAATATGAGTACATATATCATCCCTTTCCCTATTGTGACTTTTAGAGTAACTCAAAATGTTACTTTGTTCTTAATTATAATTCATGCATGTTCTAACAACTAACCTCTTTCTAACATCTAAAATAATAATAATGATGAAAGTTATGCATGCTAATGCTTCTACTGTTGTTATTGGTGTATTATGTAAAGTGGTTGAAAATACATTAAACTTTTTTAAGTGTTTGAAAATTAACAAATTGAAAAAATATTTGTGTACATGAAAATTTTGTACTTTGGATCCAAAGGTACTCTCCAAAGATACTCTCCAAAGATTATTTTAGGTCTTTTACAAAAAAAATACTTATGTATTTTTCAAAAAAAAAAAAAAAAAAGGAGTAACATGTTTATACTTACAATGATTGTTCTAAGTCTTTACAAACAAAAATACTTATGTATTTTAATAAAAAAAATAATCACATATCTATTCTTACAGATGTTTGAATTAAACATAATTCAATAAGCATTTCAGAATATTTAGTATAAATTCTTTGTATGATAATTTTTGTAAGACAAATGTTATTAAAGTTATGTAGTACTACATTTATGAGAGCTTAAAAAATCCTCTCTTTGCATTTATTTTCTTTGAAAGTATTATTATTGTTGTTGTAGAATAACGCGATAAATATTTTTAATGAGAGTGTAAATATTCTCTCTTGACTATTCACTTACATTTTGAATTTATGTTATGGAAAATTCTCAGATGAGTAATTTATTGAAGAATTGATAAAAAAAATTTTTTGAAATGTAGTTCATCGACTGTGACTCGAAATAGAGTTGTGATTTAAAGGTGCTACTTTAAATTATTGCTATTTTTTTTTTCAAAACAGAAATGTTTTATTGCTAATATTGTACTATATTGAATGATGCAAAGTCATCATTAATATGCATGTCAATTTGTATCATGTAATGTTATTTGTCTATGTGTACATTATTACAATTTTTACCCACTCTTTAATATACACTGATCTTACTTTACAGTGTTGTATTTGCTATTTCACATATTAGTGAATGAACTTTTAGCAACTTTTTTTTTTTTGTGAAAGACTTTGTGTACTTTTGTCAGAAGAATGTAACCGATTATTATTTTTATTTTGTTTCTCATTACTTGAAGTTATATGCATATTGTTTATGTATATAGTTTAGAAAATATTGGCTCAATGTCAAAATTATTAAATTTCTCCATCTTACCAATATTTTCTTTTGGGGAGGCCGGAGTAATATGTTGTGGTTACTTAGAACCACTGCCATATTTTTAATTTCATTTAGAAAATATTTTTATTAATCTTGTATTCATTTAATTTTAATATTCGCATTACAAAATTATTTTAATTCCTTTTTTTTTTCAACTTTCCCCTGTAAGTTTTTCTTTCTGGCATAGCATTTCATTCATTTTAAAATCATAAACGTCGTTTTGAAATCTATACTTCCGGTAAAAGAATTATCTGGAAAATTCCATATCTTTCTATTTGTGAAGTCATATCCTTTTGTAGCTCCACCCAATAATATTCCCCTTGCCAATAATATTTAAATCAGTTTAATTCGTAATTTCAAAATTTGCAACTCTTTACTACTGTTTGGCATCTTATCTCAGTGAAATCTATCAAATTTCCTTTTTTTTTTTAAGCAGTTTTTTATATTCTTTAGCATTGCATTTTATGCCAATGCATGGCGCCTGTATGTTTGTTCAGCCAAAGTTGCCGTGTTTCAAGGATTATAGCAACCTTTTTTTACTCCTCTTCTCAGAGACCTCGTGCGCATTAGGGTGTATCGATTTTTAACTTTTTTTTTTGCTTCCAAATTCAAAGTTGATAAAAAGTTGCTACTAGACACCACAACTTACCACAAAAAATTTTGGATTTAAAAAAAATGTTTAGGTCTCCCGCACAAGGCCTAAAGTTTAGAAATTTTACTTAAAAAGTAAATTTTTACAAAAATTTAAAAAAAAACCTAAAACACTTTTTTTCTAAATTGCAAGTTAAAATTCCACTAACAATAAGCACAAAAAACGATAGAAAATGTATTTCAAAAACTTAGCACAACATTTAGGTCTCCCGCACAAGGCCTAAAGTCGTAAATTTCAGCAAATTTTTGAACATTTTTCAGTGCTTTGGTATTTCTGTTGTTGCTGGTTTAAAAATTAAATGTAACTAAAGCCTCGTTAGGCTTGATTGGAATTGTTGAAATAGGTGAAATAATAAATCACATTTCAATACGTCAAGCGTCAACTTGAAGCGATGGGGTGGGGGAAGGCCAGACTGTCGCGCCGCGGTGACGCGACACTTATGAATCACTGCGCAGACTTGTCAGTAGTCGTCTGCCTGCGAGCGAGCATTACGGTTGTGTTTTAGTGCGATAGTCTTGTTGTAAGAATCAATTGAGTGAGTGTTTTTGTTGTTCATTATGAGTAAAAAACCGCATCTAACTAGACAAACTACCGACAGGCTGGTTATCGGGCAACCTATTGATGTGAGTGAGTTTAATGTTCTGCGAACCAAGATGGATGTTTTGAAGTATTTTAAGTGGGTACGCATAGAAATGAAACAAGAGGGAATACATCAGACTGCAAAGAAAGTAATTGCGTTAAGAGTTGCTTTAAAACTTGAGGAAATATGGAAAAGAACTTCAATTCCTGTTTGTGGCACCAAAAACACAATATTTATGGTTTTAAAACTGCATGAGCAGCTTGAGAAAATTAAAACGTGTCCAGGGCCTAAAAGGAAGTACCCTAACTCCTACAAAGATGCAGTAACTAGCTTTCAGTCAAAAACTGAAATTGCATTGTTTGATGCATTGTACTTGCAAATGTGACCTCAGCAACTGCATTTGCTCTATTGACAAAAAAGTCCCGGCACTAGAACACGAGTTTTTGCTCGACCAACGTGGTCCTAGATTGATGTCAATTGCAGAGTGTGACAAAAACGAGACTAAAAAGCTTAAAAAGCCGTTAGAAAGAAAATTTAGGTCACAAGCTTTAATGCAGGTAGTTGTAAAAAAGACTTAGGATGAAAACTTAAAATCTGTTGATAACGTTGATTCTGGTGATAGTACAGATGATTCAATGTCTCACACAGCATGTCAAGACCGTGATTTTGAAATAAATGTACTTGATACGAGTCAAAAAAGTGTTTCAAGTGTAGAAGTAATACTAGAACTGCCACAACGCTTGTCTTTGTTTTCACGAGCTTGTGACTGCAGGGGCATTTCTAGTAGAGCTGGAGCTCAGTTAGCTACTGCACTTTTACGAGACTTATGCCGTTACTGCGGAGAACCAAGAAGCAGTAATCGACAAATCAAAAGTAGCACGTGAAAGACTTAAGTCTTGTAAAGAAGTAAGCTCAACTCAAATCTCCGATCTGTTGTCCATTTACTTTGATGGTCGTAAAGATGAAACCATAACAAAAGAAATTGTAGCTGGTAAAAGTGTCCGAAAATCGTTAATGGAAGAACACATATCTATTGTTGAAGAACCTGGATCCAAGTATTTCGGTCATGTAACTCCCATAAATGGAACAGGAAAGGAAATAGTTACATCACTTGTAAAGTATTGTGAAGAAAAAACTGTCGATCTTAAAAAACTAAAAGCTATTGGTTGTGATGGTACGGCAGCAAACACAGGCACTTCAAATAGAGTTATCACCTTATTTGAAAATAAAATACAACAGCCACTGCAGGCAGTTGTGTGTCTACTTCATTTGAATGAATTACCATTTAGAAAAATTATGGTTGCTCTTGATGGGCCAACTTCTGGACCAAACACATTTAGCGGGCCTATTGGTAAACAACTTCTAAGCTGCCAAAATCAGGATGTTGTCATTTTTTTTTGCAATTGAAAGCGATATACCAGAAATTGATCTTAAAGAATTGAGCACAGACCAAAAGTATCTGTACGAAATATCCAAAGCCGTATCAACAGGTACATGTACAGAAGAGTTGGCCAGACGAAACCCTGAAAACATCTCGACAACCTTCAAAACAATTTCTTCTCACACTCAAGCTGTGGAACCGATTGTGAAAGAAGTCACAGGAGCTTCAAAGTGAGTGTGTGGGATGATCGAAAGAGATGGTTTCATTCGTGCCAGACTGGAAGACCGTAAAGAGCTACCTACGACCAAGAGCCAGTACAAAACCTCAGTGGAGGATTAAAATGTAAGTAAGTGTTTTTTGTATTACTTTGATTTTTAATGTTTTTAAATAACATCTGTATCTTACTGTCTTCCATATAATATTTGAAATTCATTGGGGATCATTTCTATAATTTTGTAAAAATCTGTAGGCCTAAGTAAATACTGTATATAACTTTCGTTTCAGATTTTGAAGACAAGATGAAAGGAATGAAAGACACGATGAAAGAATATTTAAAACAAGTCGGTTAATTTGAAATAGAACAAGAAAACTGCGCTCATGTTCTATGAAAATACATCAGCAACATTTTGTACTTATATACTACATTTTATTCCACGTTATAATATTTTATACATTTGTAATAAACAATTGTAATCACAAATAACGATAGAGTTTATTTCAAAACCTTTATCAAACAATTTACATCGTTAAACTATCTTTTTTAAGGTAGACAACATTTATATATTATTTATGTAGTAGGTATATATATATATATAGTGTCATTTTATGCCTCCTGTAACAAAAATACACTTAAGTCTGGTGTTTTTAACGGAAAAAAAAATGGTTCATTTACACTAAAAATTACGAAAGTTTCGTGAAAATTAACAAATTTTAGGTCTTGTGTGGGAGACCTAAATGTTGTGCTAAGTTTCTGAAATACATTTTCTATCGTTTTTCATGCTTATTATATTTATGTTTTAGGTTTTTGTTTTAAATTTTGTAAAAATTTACTTTTTAAGTAAAATTTCTAAACTTTAGGCCTTGTGCGGGAGACCTAAACATTTTTTTAAAAATCCAAAATTTTTTGTGGTAAGTTGTGGTGTCTAGTAGCAACTTTTTATCAACTTGGAATTTGGAAACAAAAAAAAAAGTTAAAAATCGATACACCCTAGTGCGCATTCAGTAGTGCAGTGGAGTTGGGATTTCAATGCAGAATGGCTGCCTTTTTTTGCCGTTCTGCGAAGAAATTATCTCAGCACCTGCATGAGTGTTCTATCAACGAACGCAGAGAATGGATGGATGCCTTTTCCCCTTCTACAAAAATAATAAATGGATTTCGTATCTACAGTAAGAAATATTAAAAGTGCAAGAATATTTCGGCTGCATAGTTTCGTCTTTTTTTTTTTGTGGCGAGATGCTTTGATCAGTTACTTCTCGTTCTTCTGTAGGATGTGGATAAAGAATTCTGTTGACGGCATTATTATTATTTTTTATTCAAGTGTTGCTTTTATTTTGAGTCGTAGAATTATGATGCTATAAAAAATCATCTAAATGCCTGTGTCTCCATACTCCCCAAAGGAAAGAAATTATTTTATTTTCCTTAGTAAGAATGTAGATGTATGTGTCGATCATAAAAAAAGTACATCTAAAAGAATACGATATGTACTCTATGATAATACGCTATGTTCTGCAAAAAATTGCTTCACAATAAAAAAAATTGCAAGGAAGATTTTTCATTTGTTTGTTTTCTTTCTGCAAATCTCTCCATCATTTTTCTGTTCTTTCGGGTCAATACAGGTAATGCTTTTACCTTTTTATTTTTTTGTTCTTAATTTCCAAATGTATGATAAGTAAATTCAGATTTTCTTTAATTAATGACTGTTGTGTCTAAGTGGTCTTTTGTGGCCGCAACAAAATGTTAAATGCACACTATACGATCGATCCTAAAAAAAAATGATTTGGAATTTCAATATCCAAAATAATTTTACAATATTATTCTATCACCTCCTGTCTTCCAAACACAACAACTTTAATACCTTAGTACTTTCAACGATAAAAACATAGTCTTCCACAGAGAAATAAAATAAATATGACTGTTATCAACGTCTATTTTTCAAAATATTTTTATAGTTGAAAGTACTAAGGTATTAAAGTAATTTAGCATTTTTTGAATACTGTCTCATCTTTTAATTAATTTTGCATGTGGTGTAAGTTTAACTTTTAAAGATGAATTAAGCATTTCTATTTATTTATTTACTGAATTAACTAAATTTAATTAATGAATTAATATTTGAAAAAACTGTATTAACATCAAGTGTCATCCACTACAAGTTAAAAAAAATGTATTTGAACTTGAGTGGACGAATAATAAGTATTTTATTAACAATTGAAAATTTGAACAAGATATATATAGGGAGAGTGTGAACTAATAGTAGGAATTGAAAAATATTTTAATTTGGATACATTATTGTGGCGTACTAGAAGATGATTACTGCAGAATATGTTACAGTTCGCATCGAGGTGAACTCAAAAGTATTCCATTATATTATGACCTACGAATTAAAATCCTTTGCGACCTATTTTAATGATGTTACTCTGTTACTAACATAATGAAATTGATAAAAATTTCTCAGGTGCGCTAATGCATGCTTTCTGTAGAATATGAGGTGCGAAGAATGGAGTTTTGAATAAAGAGGAGGCGACCTATAATGTATTGTCTACCACCTGCAAGTGAAGTAACTTCATGGAAAATTTCCTTCAAAAATACGATAAAAATTTTCTATTTATTTTTACTGGTGGCAATGCGGCAAGATATTATAATCTATCTCACTGACACTGATAGGAGGTTGTCTACAGGGGTGTAAACCACCCTGGTCGCGTAGGGGGGTGTAGATTCATAAATTTCCGACTCCAAGAAGAAAAATTTCCGAGTACTATTGTCAACAAAATGCCGACTAATTAATATATAGATATATATATATATACACTCATGTCCAAAAGTTTAGCATATATGATAAAAACGAAGAAAGGATATTGTAAATATTTTACGAAATTATTAAATTTTATAGATGATAGATGAAAGTCTCAAGATAATTATGACTGAGCGTATCGAGATAGTCAAATAGGTTTTAAAGCGCTGATGTTGATTCTTTTTCAATTATTAATGTGTGTCTCTAAAAATTAGTGGTGAAGTACTATGATTAATATGTGTAGAAAATTGCGGTTTGGAACTCCAAACTGCTTTGTTTGATAGCGATATATCTTGTTTCTAAATGTACAAAATTTGATGAAACTGGATGATTGAAGAGCTGGGGATTCGACGCCCGTTTTTTTTTTTTACCAATAAAGGGCTTAATGCATTTTATTTTTTTGTGTATGGCATATTTATTCACATAGACTCCACTCCGGATAGAAATTCAAATTCTGAATTAAGCATAGGGAATCCTGTTACCAGTGTACGATGTACGTCTACAACATAAAAAAAGTCAAAATTTAAAAGATTGAAAATTTTTGAATGAACAAAACTTATATCCACTTCTTAGTACTTCATTAAAAGTTAATCAAATTTTTTACGTTTAGTAACAAGATATATCGCTATGTAACAAAGCAGTTTTTGATTCCAATCCGCATTTTCCTATACATATTAATCATAGACTTTCTCCCTTAATTTTTAGATAAATTTATTAATAATTCGAAAAGAATCGACATCAGCGCTTTAAAATTATTTGACTATCTCAATACGATACGCGAAGTCATAATTATCTTGTGAATTTCATCTATAAAATTTAATAATTTCGTAAGATATTTAACACTCCCTTTCTACGTTTTTGTCATATACGCTAAAATTTCGGACATGAGTGTATATACACTTTGTTAGCTCTAAAGGCGGCTGTAAAATGCCGAAACTTTCTACTGAAGAAACGCTAGCCACAATATTGTCATTCATTAAGACAACAAGATCTAAAACACATCTGAATTCTTTTCTATAATACTCGTAGATAGAAAAAATGGCTTCTGAATCAGGGTTTTCATCGATACGTTGAGGTTTCTTGCGGTGACGATGATGCTTTTCGAATTCTGATTTGTAATCAGTTTCAAGTTTCTTAGCATATTCTATCGCACTACTTATTAAATTATTAATTTCTTTGTCACTTTCTTTTATCTTAGAAAGCACATGTTTTCGTCAGTGTCATCGCATCCAATATATTCAGCATTTCGCTTTGCAATTTTTCTGTTAACTCTTTGTTTTATACATAATGTTTTTCATAAAAAAGACAGTAACCAAAAATTCAAATGAAAGAATTTTTTTGTACAATGCACTTGCTTGTACTTTACTTTTATTGTCAAATTTCGTTGAGTTTACTATGACACAAAGCGTATCGACTATCACTTCATAGCTAATCCACACATCATTTAATTATTCTGCCCGCATGACCCACCTTGTTCTAGATAAATTTCTCAAATTTAAGGCATTTTCTACTTTTTTAAAACTGTCACTTATTTGTGCGTGATAGAAGTTAACTCGTATAGATTGTAAAATATCCAGATTATTTCGAGATAAAAATTCAAAGTATTTGAGTGTTTTCAATTTCATCCGGTATCATATAAATCATCGACTAAACTTACATTTTTCTGATCGAATGGGAATTTTTCCGACTGATTTTTTCATTTTTTCAATTTATAAGTTTTTATAGGTTAATACCATTTTTTTCCGACTAAACGTACTTTTTCCGATCGAATGGGAAACTTTCTGACTGATTTTTTCGTAGGGGGGCGTGTTGCGTCCCCCCTTTCCCCCTCAGGATTTACGGCCCTGGTTGTCTAGGTTATCACAATATGGTAGAAATGCTTGGCTTAACTACCGTTGACGTAAACTTCTACCAGTAAAAATGAATATCTGTTTTTTAGGATGGAAATTTTTCATTAATAAGGCGTTTAAATAAGGAGAAATTTTATATTTAAATTTACCGGTGGCAGTTTCTCCTGTCGGCAATCAATACCTGCTATAGCAGTTTTAATTGAAGCTTCGCTATTTTATGCATATGTCAGTTCCTCTTTATTAATAGTTCCATGGTGAAAAGCACTTATCATTCATTTACAATGTCATGCAAAAGAGTTTGATTATACAACGATCTACGAGGAAAAACTGTTTGCAATGTATTTCAATTACATTGCACTATTTTAAACATGATGAATTTGATATACATTGCTGATGTTTACTACAAGATACTTGCAGTAGAATGTGATATGCATTGCATTTATTGTTTATTTACAGAGGCATATAAATGATTTCGGTTAAATTCTTTATGCGAAGTGTTGTCTATTAGAGATCATTGCTGCAATTGTGTTTTCAGTTATGGTATGGTTTTTAAGTTTAACTAAAGATTTGCATACTACATGGTGTGCATAAATTCTATAAAACATATACAGGGCTACAGAAAGGAATTCGTAAGCCTTACTGGGAGTAAGCGGAAATTGCTTAAAGATGTTTTTTAATTTCAGTTATGCATTTTCAAGTTGATTTTCTAGCTCAGTTACATTTAGTATATAATACTAAGAGATGTTTGCTGTGATAAATAAAATCATATACAGGGCTATGCAAAGAACTGGATACATGGCTGCCTATTGGTAGTAATTCCTGGAAGTGTGATTTAAGTAGTTTAAGTATGCTTTTGCCTTAATTAAATTTTAGCATAATACGTCGCGCGTATTAACATCTGTATATCATAAACAGGGCTATACAAAAGAATTAAACTACGTTTCCCCTTATTGGTAGAAACTGCTGAAGGGGAATTTTTAACTGCGTTATACGTTTTCTTACTAAACATAATTTTAGTATACTATGTAGAACTGTACAAATCTATAGATCATATACAGGACAGCACAAAAGAATTGAATTATTGTACGGTTATGGGCAGTAATTATTAAATTATGGCCTTTAAATGGGGTATATGTTTTCTAAAATGTTTATGTAGGTACCTTTTTTACCTTATTAAAAGACTAAGTTCATTTAAAACATTCTAGAAGTGTTAGAAATTGTTTCATAATCTATACTTGACGCATAATTATAAATTCTTGTTTAATATAATTTATAAGTATAATTTATATATTTTATGAAAAATAAATAATTCTAGATGCCAATGATTAGCATACAGAGTTCAAGTGATAAAAAAATTTCCTCTAGCAGCTCATCAAATACGAGCTTATTCGAAGGATCTGCAGCTCGATACAAAGGATTCAAGTGGATTTCAAAAAATAAACATGTTTCTACCGATTTGTTCTCTAAAGACAAAAAAATAGGTATGAACGTTATTTTTTTTATTGAATATTTAATAACTTATTGATAAAATATACAGAGGTGCCAAGCAAGTATTATGGTTTGTCCGTAATTATTATGGATATGCAACAAAAATTACGGCATTACGGACATCGGTTAAAAATTACGGTGAAAAAAAACGTGAATTTCGTCATAGGATCACTTGAAAAAACGCAAATTTTGTGAAGGATTGCTTGAAAAAATGCAAATTTTGAATAGAGTATCGCGGAAAATGCGAATTTCAACAGAGGATCGCGGGAAAAACACTAATTTCGTCGAAGGCTGCGTAAAAAGTGCGAATTTCGTCAAAAGATCGTGAACAAAGCGCGATTTTAGTCAAAGGGTCGTGCAAAAAAGCTAATTTCGTCAACGGATCGCGTAAAAAAAAGCTAATTTCGCCAAAGGGTTACGGAAAAAGTGTGAATTTCGTCAAAGGGTGGCGGAAAAAGTGCGAATTTCGTCAAAGGGTGGCAGAAAAAAGCGTGACTTTAGTCAAGAGATCATGGAAAAAGTGCGACTTTAGTCAAGAGATCGCGGAAAAAGCGCAACTTTAGTCAAAAGATCGCAGACAAAGCGCGACTTTAGTCAAGAGTGATATACAAAACCCTCTTTTCTCATCACTGTCCACTTATTTCCCTATTTTCACTTTTACTTTATTTCTTTATTTACGTTAGTAAAGTACTTTATTTTAGTTAAATATATACTTACCTTTCTACGTTATTCAGTTTCTTTCACTTTATTTAAATCCATCTTTATTCAATTTAATATGTTGAAATAAACTTGCTTTCTGTTTTAAGATTTCTTTTTATGCTTCTATCTTTTTAAATCCCCAGTTATTTCTTTATTAAATTTCCTTTCAATATCTCTTGAATTCAGCTAACATCGCTCGTTTCACTTTCCATCCCGGCAGAAACAGCTTCGAGTTTCTCGCTGTTTTGCCGTTGTTCTCTACTAGATGGCGTTGTGTGTCCGGAGTGTTTGCGATCATCGTCATAGTTACGAACTTCACGTGGTTCTTTCTGGAACCCGGTTGGAGGTTGGAGTGACATGCGTGGATGCCGTATTTGGGTATATCCTTTTGGTATAAATCTCGACGCTTTAGAGCCATCCTTGCCAGTTGTAGTTGTTCTCTGTACCGGGAAGGTGAACAGATAGCTTCGTTATTCTTCATTATGGATTCGCTCGTTATTAATAATTATTCACTCGTTTCTGAATTCCTGCAGTTACATTATCGTGTTAATTTATGACAGATGGCCATTTAAATTATTGTGAGTGCTCGCCCGAGAGACTGATTGTTGCGACCTTTTTAAAGTTATGATTGTTTCTGATGAGACTTCATATCCACGTGGCTGTGTTTCCGGAAGTGAGACTCTTATCCTGTCGTGATACCATCTTACGTGAAGCGGTGAAGTTAACTCCCATCTGCTGTGTTAGCCGGTAGTAATGCTTGAGTATTTTTAGCTAAGTAATGTCTGCATCTTCTAAGATGACTTTGATATGTTTTGATGGTTTCTTCTTTTACGAATTGAAACATTTCTCTATCAAGTGTAACTGACTATGTCACGTCTTAGGAAGTTTAAGACTTACTCGCGTTTTCGAGCCCTATGGCACTACTGGAGTTTTATGGATGCCGGAGCTGAAATGACTTTTCACTTTGTCATGTTTCAAAGTAATTGTTTTGGATCCGCTGTTATGATGTTTTTCAAAGATATTAAAGTATCAGATAAGTTGTTTTACTATTATACATTTGTTATTTAAAATGAGCTGATAGTTGAGAGATAATTTATTTTACTTTTATGCTTTTATGTGTTATTTAAGTTTAATAAATTTAATTACGTTTTTAATACAGTTGTCTTTATTTTCCACCACTTATTAAAACTAATTTACTTTTCAGATGTTATAGTTTATGGAGTTTAGTTTTAATATAATATTTAATAGTCATTTTTCTTTCGGGGTTTTAAATCAACATTAGCGCTTCCATTGCTCACTAACGCACTCTACTACCCAACTTAACCACTAAACACTATACAGTACAGGACCTCAAATCCGGAATCCTAAAATCCAGAAGACCCAAAATCCGGAATGAATAAAGAAATCTGAAATTCTGCTATGAGACGGAATAAATAATTCCGAAAAACGCCCATAGATGGCGCTATGCGCACAGTTCCAACTAAGCATTAAGCAAGATTGCACTAAGCAACTGCACTCAACTGAATAAGTTTGTTGCAATGTTTTTATATTATAGTTTTAATCTAAATACTATTTGCTGGCAGAGTTAGAAAAGTTAGTGTGTGCACACATTTTAAATTTATTTTAAAAAGAAACCCTGTTCTTCATTTAATAGAAAATACAAAAAGAACAAATAAATAACCAGAAAGAAGAACTATTTTTAAAAGATGCATAAAATATATTTACAATATTTATATGTAAAGATGTTTTGCTATCTCTTCCCCCACCCCCTCCTTCAAATGTTTAACAAATTTCATTTTTCGAAAAAATTCTGTTTGTAAGCACCGTACCAAAAATATTTTTTCTTTAACTCAAAGGGGAAAAAAAAAATTATCTATGCATGGTTTCTTTCTGCATGACAAAACATACTATCCATCCAAAGCTGATGATCTCATTCTGATAACGTTGACTTCCCACTTCACAAAGTTAAATAAACAAGTTGAATAAACAAAACAAACCACAGATAGATATCTCGTTTTTCTTTGCAGTTACTCTATAGTGGCCTTTTTTTTAGAGGCACATTATATTTTAATAAAAATTTGTTACACAGGCTAATTTACTATTATTGCAGCTTGCTGAAAATTTGAAAGAAATTAGTCAATTAGCAACGGAGATAATTATTTTTTTAATAGAGGAAAAAAACTGGTTTTGCTCTTTTTTTTTCTGTTTGCTTGCAACTCAATAATTTCTTTCTCGTGCAATCAAACAACGCGAACTTAATAACACATTTACGAAGTCCTTTTTGTACGAAAAGAATAGAGTTTGAATAGATTTCCTCTTGCTTTTGTTTATTTTAAAACTTTCTTAGAACATTTTATTTTAAAAATTTAAATGTTTCTCTCTTTATTTTCACTGAGTCTAATACTGCAATTCGCGATATAGATTCCTAGACCTTGCTAGGTTCTCACGAACGACGCATTTTCATTTTCTAAAAGATGTTTTAACGTTGCTAATAATGTGCAGGATTAAAAAAAAATTCTTATTCTTATTTTAAATTCTTTTTTTGTAATTTGTTTTCGTCTGTTTACTTAAACTATGCCCTACACGGCAATTGATATAGATTCCTAGGCCTAACTCGGCTCTCGTGAACAGCGACACATTTTCTAAAAGATGTTTTAATATTCCTAAGAATATGATGTATTAAAAAAAAATTCTTATCCTTATTTTCAATTATTTTTTGTAATTTGCATTTTTGACTGTTTATTTACTCTAAGCCAAACATGGCAATTCGCGATATAGGCTGCTTCACAGCATGTAAAATTTTGCCACAAGCATCTACTGTATCTGTTTATTTATTGTTTTAGTTAAGGACCTGAAATCCGGAAAATTCCGAAATCCGGAACGATCGCGGTCTCGGCCAGTCCGGATTTGAGGTCCCATACTGTATATCTTTTTATAGTGTTTATCAAAAGGTTATGGGCTCCGATATAATTTTTTTTGTAAAGAAATATAAATCTTTTATTTTTATCTAAATTTTAATTTTTGCAGAGTTGGCATGAAACGTGCTGATATGTTTCAAAATTTAATTTAGAATTATAAATTTTATGGTTTAATGTTATGATAGTAATGTTAATGTTATATAAATTAGGAATTTTAAAGATAAAACTTAAATATTTTCTTGTGGTGGAATTTTTTTTTTTTGGTTCCTCCCGATGTTTTCGTCGGGGGGCCGATATTTTGATAATGCCTATTTGGTTTGAATGCATTACGTTATGCTTTACCTGAAATGGTTTAAGTTTTTGATTATGTTTAATGATGTAAATTAAACTATAATGAATTGTTTAAGCTCAATATTTATGACAATTTAGTGATTTTTCAATGCATTTTTGAATCTTTAAAATTTTTTTTGAATCTTAAGCTTTCTTCTGTGAATGCTTGAAGAAGTTCTTTTTGAAGTTAAATCAGTTAAATTATGTAAATTTGTGATCTATGATGAAGTTTAATGTATTATAGTCAGCATTTTACTGTAAGGTCATTGGAAAGTTAAGAGTGGCATGAGTTTAAGCCTGTGCACCCATGTTTAGATGAGTTTTTCAGATTTGTAGTGGGAGCAGTGCTGGAGCCCTCCTTTTTATGGTTAGAGAAACTTGATTGTCTGTGAACTTTCAAAAATTTTTTTTGACTTTTTGAGTATAGAATGCTGACTTTCACAATTTTAAGAATGAAACTATCTTTAGTCTAAGGACGCTTTCCCGGATATTTTTACAAAGTTATCATCCAATCATCGTTTTTAAAATTGTGCTACTATATATATATTTTTCAGATTTTTAACCATTGCCCATCATTTGATATTTTCTGTGTATCTATTTCCTATATATCTGTTCTATTTACATATGTTTAATAATTGAAGTTTTCAAGTGATATTTTTGAATATGTTTAATATACTTGAATGTATTTAATAGATAAAAGGCTGTGGAGTTTTTATCTGAGGACATGTTTCAGGTTTATTTGATTGAATTTAGAAGAATGTGTTTACTCAGTTTAGCTATTTAAATAAGTTAACATGATTTGAGTTTCATTAAATTACTGAATTTAAATTTTTTTTGATAATGTTAAAAAATATTAATGAAATTTTCAGGTTAATTTTTAACCAATATTTTTAAAGCCTTAATATTGAGTTGGAGCTCGGGGGTTCATTTTTTTTTTAAAAAATGGTAATCTTATTTAAAACTTTAAATGAAATAGTTTTTAAATGTAAAGTTTAAATAGTTTTTGAGATGAAACTTAAATAATTAATGTTTAATAATGCTGAAATAATTAATGTTTAAATTATTGGGTCTTATGGAGTCTAGTTTGTAATTTTTTTTTATTAATGTTTTCTTTGCCACTATTTTGGGGGTTTGGGAAAAAGAATTTCTTTTGGGACCGGCTCAATTTCCCGAAATGTTGTTGGTTTAACTTTTAAAGGTAAATTAAATGATTTTTGTTGTTAATTTAATCATATTTATAGCTGTTAACTTATTTCGGATGTACGGGGGTTTCTAGTGCTTTTTACCTCAGTTTACCTGGAATTGTTAATAGCTCCTAATGATTTTTAATTTGGTTAATTACCTTTGCTTCTTGGCATTTAGATCACCACCCTTTCTCTGTGTGTGGACGTTCTGCAAGGTGCATGTGTGATCCCTTTATTCATCCTAGTGGTGAATACGTTTCGAATGACTTTGTCTATAAGGGCCGTTGTGCTGTCATTTGATTCTAGATGCCGGGAATTAAATTTTTTTTTAGTTACAGGAAGCTAATAGTTTTTGGAAATTTAAAAATTTTCTCTTGACCAGTAAATTATAAATTTTAATATCTGGTTTGTCTTTATAAAAACTTAATTATTTAATAGTTTTTAAACTGATTTTCGCATATAAGTAATTGTTTTTAACATAATTGTGTTCGATCATTATCTAATTTGTAAGAGGTGTCTGTGAATAGTATCCAGATACTATATTGGTGGGTTATTTTAAACAACCAGATGGTCGAATTCATTATGTAAATTCAAGTTTGTCAGAATTAGGCACAGTTTGTCTAATGAATCTCTCCAATTGCTCCAGTATGCATATTTATGTGTAAATTTAGATAAATGAATCTGTTTTTTTTTTATATGCTTAATTTTCTTTAGATATTCTTGTGGCCAAACAATTTTTTATGTATCATTGTATTGAAATTATCTGTATTTGAAAGTGAATTTTTTTAATCTGAGGAGTTCAATTTTTGGATAATTGTTTTAATGCTTTGAGAGTAGTAATAGCATCAATTTTTAATGAATTTAAGATACGTTACTTGCCTGGCTGCAACTGTTTCTCCTTTTTGATGAACTCTGAAGATTTAAATATAATTGTTATTCTTTTATGATTTATTTAAAAATAAAATAATAGTGTTCACTCTAGGAAAAAAAAGGGCATGGTGCTAGCCACAAAAAGGGCACAGTTGAAGCTGAAAGAGGGCACTTTTTTCAGCAAAAAAGGGCATTGTTTCTTCAGAAAATGTAGGGCCGAAACTAGCCTTTTTTGCACCCAGGGCAAACATGGATTTTGGTGCCCCCCCTCCTCCGCAAAGTATATTTACAAAGAAAATTTTATTAATTTTCTAATAGCCAACATATTTTAAAATTTAAATTATGTAATCATAAAATATGTAATACTGAACTACTTTAATCTACTTTGTCAAATATTGATTCATTAAAATCTTGAAAACGGAATTGAAAAAAATTCCACTTTATACAGCATCCTTATGCCATATCCTTAGATTCTTCTGTGCTTTGGCATACCCCAGACAGGACGATTTTAACAAAATAGTGCTAAACATGGACGTGAGAAAAATCAACAACTGGCGCCTGGGGTACATGCCTCCTCTGCCACCCCCCCCCCCCCCCCCACACACACACACATAGTTTCGACCCTGAGAAAATGTAGATCTTCGAAACTGATATAAGAATTATACATTACTACAAACTCATCATTGTTTATGCGCACATTTAGTAACAGATTATATATATATTTTTTCTTAAATTGATATTTCAAAGATCTAGGTAAGTAATTTTGTTTCAAATAAAAAAACTAAAAAAATATTAGTCCCATAAACTAGCAGTTTTAAGGGTAAAGCAGAGATTTTAAGGGGTAGTAAAATTTAGATGGGTGACCAATTAATTATTATTACAATAAATCACCAAATATAACTTAAAGATCATAAGCTTTGTGAGCTGTGAAGGTGGGGGCAAAGAGACAAAAGCGATTTTTTTTGGGGGGGGGGGTGGAGGGAGGAGGTTGATTATATAATGAATTATTTATCGTTAGTAAAATTTTAACAATTAGGACAGAAAAAATAAAAGCCTTTAAATTTGGTATGTTTGATAAGAAAGTGAAGCAGAATTTAAATGATTGGTTATTTATTGTCACAATGAAGTGACAGAGTTGCAAGTAAAAAAAAATTAGAGTTTTAAATATTTTAACCTTCGAAGAAGGGGGGAGACGGGGGAAGAAGAGGTAGATTAGATTGGATGATTGATTATTTATACTTTACATTTATTACAATACTTTATATTTATACTTTATTTATAATTTTTTTTTTTTACTTTATACTTAAAATTTACAATAAGAATAGAAAAAATTATAATATTCTAAGAGTTCAAATTCTTTTATAATAAAATAGCAAACAAAACAGAAAAAGTAATAAAGTAAATAATTTTAAATATTTAACTGAACTGTGGGGCTGATTAACCCTTTATGCACCAATGGTACTTTAAAGTACCATTAAAATAACTTGTTGTAAAATTAATGTAATAAATTGATTAATAGTAATACCGCAGTAAGAAGTGGGGGGGGGGGAGATTTTTCACTGGTCTACATACTGAATACATTATTAAAGTACACTGAAATCATGCTGTAGTTTTAAGAATCTCATTTAAAAAAAACTAAATCCCATTTTATGAATGTTCTACCAATAAGTTTGGTTTGCACATCTTTTTTGGTGCATTGGAGGCTTTGACTAAATTCGCCTTTTTTCCGCGATCCTTTGACGAAATTCACGTTTTTCCGCGATCTTTTGACGAAATTCGCTATTTTTCGCGAACCTGTTACGAAAATCGTGTTTTTTATGCGATACTTTGACGAAATGTGATCTTTTTTTCGAGATCCTTTGACAAAATTCGGCTTTATTCCGCGATTCTTTGACGAAATTCACAAATTTTTCGCGATCTTTTGTCGAAATACGCTATTTTTTCGCGGCCCTTTTACGAAAATCTCGTTTTTTCTGCGATATTTTTATGAAATTTGCGCTTTTTTCGCGATCCTTCGACAAAAATAGGCTTTTTTCCCGCGATTTTTTGATGAAATTCGCTATTTTTTCGCAATCCTTTGACGAAATACGCTATTTTTTCGCGGCCTTTTTACGACAATCGCGTTTTTTTAGCGATATTTTGATGAAATTTGTGCTTTTTTGCGATCCTTTGACGAAAATCGACATTTTTCCGCAATTTTTTGACGAAATTAGCTATTTTTTAGCGATCCTTTGACGAAATATGCTATTTTTTCGCGGCCCTTTTACGAAAATCGCGTTTTTTCCGCGATATTTTGATGAAATTTGCGCTTTTTTGCGATCCTTCGACAAAAATCGGCCTTTTTACCTGCGATTTCTTGATGAAATTCGCTATTTTTTGATGAAATTCGCTATTTTTTCGCGATCCTTTGAAAAAATACGCTATTTTTTCGCAGCCCTTTTACGAGAATCGCATTTTTTCCGCAATATTTTGATGAAATTTGCACTTTTTTTTGCGGTCCTTTGACGAAAATCGGCTTTTTCCGTGATTTTTTGACGAAATTACGCGTCCCACGGACACGTAATAACTATTTTTTTGCGTCCCGTCTCCGATTTTTCGCGTGATTTACGCGCTATAGCGCGTCCGCGGCATCGCTTAAAGCGATCGCTGAGAACGACTCCGGGCACATTTGACTATATTTGAAATATGAAGGGCGCAGTTTGCCGATTTAAAAAACGGCAGGGCGCGTTTTACCGATTTTAAAAGGGGCAGGACGCTGCGCCCTTCAAAAATGGCCTAGCGGGAACACTAAAATAATAAAGGGTTTACCTGTATTGCTCATCATGCCTTAATGTTTTTCAATGAGGTTTAAGCCAGTTTAAGTGTTTATGGGTTTTTCTCATGTTTAGTTTCTCTCATAGTTGGCTGTACATTTGTATAGTTGTTCACTTTAAGTGTTTTTAAGGAGGGAAAACTTTATCTGGCTACCTGTTTTTGAAATACTCTACAGTTTAATATGATCTTAAGTGAGAGTTTTGATCTTTATTACTGTTGGTTAATGAAGGTAATATGTAAAAATCCTTTACTTCTAATTGATTGAGCATTATTTTATGATATACCAGATAAAATGTTATATTTTTGTTTTTGCATTTACTATGTTTATATGTATATATTTATAATTTTATATATGCTTGATGTGTAAAAGTTTGGTCATTTGATGAAGCATGAAGTTTAGACAGTTTTTGGATATTTGCTCTGCAGTTTTTAAAGGAAGAAGTTTTTAAAGTTGTTGAATTAGGATGTCTGGTACATCTGCTTTTAAAAATTAATTTAAAGTTTTAATGATGTTTTTCTAGTTAAGAGGTTGAGGTATTGAGATGGAACAGCAGTGTTTAACTAAAGGTTTGAACGGCTTACGGCTGTTGGGTTAATGGTTGGTTAAACTTTTGAAAGTTGTTGGAAGATTTGGAGTCATACTTGACCAGAATTTTTTTTAGGGTTAAGTTAAAGTTGGCTTGTTAGAATCCAGCATGGAATCTTTGCTTGGTAAAAGATGTCCAACCCTTTTTGACCCGTATGGCCTTTGTAGTTTAAGCAGGGTTGTAGTGGGTAGCTGCCCGGGTACCCGCCCAGCTGCCCGCCCGGGCTGGGTTTTTTATAAAAAGCCCAGGTAAAAAACCCGGGTTTTTAAAAATATATTTCTGGAAAAGAACAGATGATGTAATTGTTAACAGTTTATGGTTATTTTGTTTTATTTATTCACTTCTTTGAATCTTGGAAAATATATTTGTATTAATTTACTTGCACTTTTAGATTGGAAACATTTGGAAAACACACAATTGATAGCTTTGCAATTTAAAATTTGTTTGGGTACTTCTTAGTTATCCCGTTGACCAAATTACTGTCCCCAAATTGTAAGATTAAATGCCAATAATGGTTGCCATTAATATTAATTAATTAATTGTAAGATTAAATGCCAATAATGGTTGCCATTAATATTAATTAATTAATTGTAAGATTAAATGCCAATAAAACCATTAATTCGACATTTTATTTGTATTTTTATTAATGTTTTACTAATTTATTTGATCTTTTGTTATTTAAAATAAAAATTATGTCAATGAGTTAAATTTGGCGAAAGTGGTCAATGAGATAACTAAGAAGTACCTTTGTTTGTTATTTAAATTAAAGTGATCATATCTGTATATGTATTTTAAGAACAGAGAAAAATGGTGAGATCAATATTAAGACTATGAAGTCTTTCCCATCTATTAGACTATGAAGTGTTCACAAAGATTGTATTTGAGATCAG
The DNA here is from genome assembly GCA_963932465.1 of Maratus speciosus. Classification (NCBI taxonomy): domain Eukaryota; kingdom Metazoa; phylum Arthropoda; class Arachnida; order Araneae; family Salticidae; genus Maratus; species Maratus speciosus. Next base: position 283,626,287 of record OZ010794.1, on the reverse strand, counting down.
GATTGCCACTTATTTCGGCAATCAAATTTCTTGTGCTTTACTGAGCAAAATATTAAATTTTCCCGGAGTAATTCCTCTGAGAATTTTCAAAATTTCAACGGATAAATTTTGCAAAGTACCAAAGTTTAGTAAAATTCCTTGTTTTTAATACTCATTTTTAAATTCCCTCAGATTTTCTAGTTTTCCCTATACAGTGGCAACTCTGAAGATTATTATTTGTAAGGAAGGTGGAATCATCGTCCACATTTTGGCAATTTAATTTACCCGGGGAAAATTGCCCATTTAACCCGGGTTTTTTAATAAAACCCGCCCGGGCTGGGTTTTTTCTAAAAAACCCGGGTTTTTTAGAACCCTGAGTTTAAGTATACCTTGGGTAAAATTGCATAGAAAATCTGTTTGTAACTTGCTTTTTTTTCTTGAAATGGGGTGTATGAACTAAAGATGAAGATTTATAGAGATCTCTGTTTCTTGTAAGCTGTTTCTTTCTCAAGTTGAATTTATCTCCCTGTATTAAAATATCTGATTAGATATTTGGTGAATTTTTGGCAAACATTGGTGGTTTCTGTTGACTGAATTTGAAAAGGAGAGGAGAGTTTGCGTATATATATCCGTTTTTAAATTTTTTTGGATATAGAACATTTTAATAAATCAGGTTTCAAGAAGGATAGGGCCCGTCCATTATTGAAACTTGTCTGATACCCTCTGAACCTAGATAGCTGTCTTTATGCCTATTTATAGGTATTGAAATGTTTTTGACTTTTAATTGCAATTTCTTTTGACTAGTTTGGGGAACTGTATTTGGTCCCTTGTTGATTATGGAATGGTTTAAGAATCATTTTCCTATGCTGCCTACATCTACATATATGTTTTATTGTGAGAGAATGGTGTGAAAGACTTCAGTATGCTTTAATGTTAAGTGGAATGCCAGTATCCCCGGATTGACAGTTTATATGATGATTGCTCTTGATCCTGGGATTTCAGTATTTTTATGAGTGTAATGTCCAATAATACTTATTTTTATTTTGTTTTTCCTCAAGTGTTGGGAACTTACATTTATTTTGGTGTTGTCCCGCTTGTCAGGATTCTTAGATGTTGTTGCAGCGAGGATAAAATTGATAAAATGGAAGTTCTTTCCTATATGTGTAACCGTTATCCAGGGGGCTATAGTATGTGTTCTTGGTCATTTGTGGATTGCTTAATGATGTCAAGTTATGCTGTTTTGTTTGGTTTGGAGGAGGGAGGAGTACTTTAATTATGGAACACCATCATTGTTAATTGTCATATTTTTGAATTCACCTGATCGGATATAATTATTGAATGTGATTGTGATATGGAGATTAAATTACTGAATCAAAGTTATGTCTTTTGAGCGTTTTTTTAATGTTGTACCTCTATTGCTAAAATATGATAATGTGATATCTGGTTATTTGAAATAGATCTGATGTATTTATGTTATTAATTTAATTTTTGATTGTTGAATTATTTGTCTATTTTATATTTAATGCTGAATCATATGTAGTTATGCTTTACATTTGATCATGGGTTGGTATTTGCCAATTATACTATATCTAATTTGTAACTTGTGTATTTAATTGTAAACTTATAATGGGAAAGGTAATCTTTTAAGATGGGTGAATTTTTGTGGTTAAATCTGCATCTGCTTTTGCATCTAAACCTGAATTGTTATCTGATTTGATCAGAACTTAGGTATTTAAAGTTGTGGACTTGTTTTAATGTAGTGCAACATGTCATGCATAGTCTTTTAAGAGTATCAAACGGTACTTGTGGATTTGTAAGAATTTGAGGTGATTTGAGATTTAAGATATATTGGATGATATACTTGTGTGTTGTACTATTATGTTTTTAAATTTTTAATTTTAAATTTTTGTTTAATCTTTTAGTGTTCTGGGGCTCATATCATCTGTTTCGTTTCTTTAATCCTTTTTAAAGTTTCTTTTACTTATTTAATTTGTTGTGATTGTGGGTAGGTACTTTTTGAATTTTGGAATTTCATTCGAGATCACATGAAGGTGTTTGTTAGTCCTTGGAAATTTCAGACTTTTAGTGTCTGTGTGGCCTTTTTGGAGCTGCTGAGTATTTTCTTTGGGCATAACCCTTTGCAATGGCGGATCTAGGGGGGGAGGGGGGGGGGCGATCGCCCCCCCACCCTGGGCTAATAAAGGGTTTGTAAAACAACATTATGCATTCTCACAGGAAATGACTTGGGGCGGAGCTCGAGTCCGGCGAGACCCGATCCGGGTCGCGCCACTTTAAATCCACGAGACTCAGACTGGGTCAGGTCTTTTCTCTTTTAGAGTCAGGTCGTGCCCTGATCTTAATTTTTTCTGCAGATTCGGGTCGGACCAGACTTCTTTTTCTCCCAGATTGAGCCTGGCCTGGACTTCATTTTTCCTAAAGGTCTGCAATGGCCAAAAGTTACAGGTCGGGGCTCGGCCCGGAATAAAAGCTAAACATTCGGTCCATGTCAGCCCGTATGATAAGCATTATTGGCCCGACCACGACCCGTGCACTCCTCTAAATTCTTTCTCCCGAGCCCAAGTTGGTCCGACCCGACCCGGGTGCGCATTTCAGAAGTGCACATTCACAAGGCGACCGGGACAAATATTGTCCTCTGATTGGTTGAATGAATTTCGTCACTACAGCAAATGTTTGTTTACTAACACAGAGCAGTTCTGCCGCCTATAAATATGCAGTTATCTGAACTAAAAACATGCTAAAAGATAGTTATGATAGGATAGATGTTTTAATTTAGGTATAAATTTTGATTGTAGTCAGAAATTAGTTATTTACATACAATTACATACCATCTTTAATAATTTCATGCCAATTGCATGTCGCCGATATGCAATGCTACTTTTAATCTCAGAATATTTTTTTAATATATTAAAATTATGTGTTTAAATGACTTTTTTAAACATAATTGTACTGCAGTAACATGTGATTTTGACAAATGAAATTCTTGATGAAGATAGAATTATTTAGTATATTAAAAGTAATTTAATTTAATTTTATCTATTCTTAAAAAACAAAAAAACAAAAACAAACAAAAAAAAAAAAACGCTTTCATTACTTATTATCATGTGACTTTCACATCATAAGTTAAGGCATTCTTTTTTTTTTTTTTTTTTTTTTTAGCTCTTATTCAAATTGATTTCACTTACTTTTTATTGAATGTCACTTATTTAGTAAGTTTGCTTTCATTTAGCGGTTCTGCCATCTATTGAGAAATATCTTAACTAATAGCGCACTAGTTTTCTTTTAATTAAAGTATATATTTTAATATTTTTTTTATAGTAGGAGAGCTGTTGAACATTTTTGAGTAGGTATTTGAGGCACCCTGAAAATTTGTGTAGCACTTCTTTTGTAATGCCTGAAGGGTCATTCCATGTCAGTTCAGGCAGGCATGTAACCCACCATCACAGATTTTGATGAAACTGCGTGTGTTTGTTCCTTTTATTAAGATATGATTCCCACTATTTTTTTTTTACTCCTTGGTGAAATAGTTTCTGAGAAAAAAATTGTCAAAATTTTGAAAAACTGCCGTCAGTTGGCACTCTTGACAGCTCGGTTTTCAAATGTAGCATGTCATATGTATAATCATATTTCAATATCTACTCTACAAATCATCTTCAAATAATTTATGCATAATATTTAGGGTATGCAGTTTATGAAAAAATATATTGTTACGCTTATAACATTTTAAGTGTGTCTAAAAAAATATTTAAATTTTGAAGTCGTGAATTTTTTATGAAAAATAATGCATTAAGAAAAAAAGCATTATCAACAAAAGGCGGTATTTTTATTAAATTTATTTTTTGTGGGAGATATACTTAAAGGTGTCCTTTACCTGATTCTGAAATAAAAATAGTGGGATTTTGGGTGTTTTTGGTAGTATTTCCTATTTCAAAATTTTTTGAGGTGCATTTCAAATCAAATCAAGCAGAGTCATTCCATGTCAGTTCCCCTAAGCCATTTAATCACTGTCACAAATTTCAATGAAATTGGATTTGTTTATAGCTTATTTTAAGACGTAATCACCTTAAATTTTCTTGATCCTAAGTAAAATATTTTTTAAGATAAAAAATATCAAAATTTTGAAAAATTGTTTTAAATTTTTTTAATGACAGTTCGATATTCAAAGACTGCATAAAAAAAGGCATTTCAATATAAAATCACTAAATAGGTTTCAAATAATGTATATGTGACAAATAATGTAGGCAGATTATTATTTCTTGTTGTTTGTCATGTTTTAATGCTAAGAGTGTGTTTAATCTTGTGAATTCTTAAAATCAAGAGTTTTGTGAAAAATAATGTGTTAATCAAAAATTTATTATTAACCGAAGGCAGGCTGTTATTACTTTTTTTAATTGTACGTAAAAATATCTTTTCAATAGTTATAAAATAAAAATAGTTAAAATATGAACAATTTTAACAAAATTTTCATAAAATGTGAATGTTTAATGATAAATATTGAAGCTTTTCATGCTAAGATGTACTATAATGACTACGATATCGTGTTTTGCTACTCTAGCTTAATTATAATACTTACAATAATAAAATAACAGATATTGTTTACAGCAATAAAAATTAAATTAAATAGTACCTGTTCCTTTACCAACACTACATTGCTCAATAGCCGACTTAAAATCAACAGCCCACTCTTATTGAAAAATACTTTCAACTGTTCAAATAATAAATAAACTACATTTAAAAATCTTAATATCAACTTATTATCTTAAGACGATAATAATAACTAAACAACATAATGAATTTATAAATCAGCTTTTAATTGAAAATTCATGAAATAGTCTCTTTAAACGTTGTTGTTCATCGAGTCAATCAAAACAAATTATAAAAAAAAATAGTGAACCTAATATGCTGACTGCAATGACACTTCTAACAAAGCTAATTAATTTATTACCATCTGAAATCAAACCCGAAAGATCAAAAAGAAAAAAAAATCATCTGTAGTGTGAATGTGACATACTCAGTGGTTGTTGAGATAGGAATGTCTTTGTGACATTTTCACCTGTACTTCAATAAAATATAAACATGTAAGCTTTTTTCATTCATCCAAATTAAGTAAAACAATTATAAAATTTTGTTGACATTACACCAGATGTTAAATTTTTCGTTACATACCATTAGATAAGTTCTTTACTTTTAGACATTATTGATATAATATCATAAAATGTACTATATGTATTTTCTATAAGTGTATAAACAATATATATATGCTTTATTAAACATAAAAGAATAATTTTAAAATAATTTGTTTGAGAACAGGGATATATATACACACATATATATGTTGAAAATCCATCTTTCAGCAATATTGTGATGAAATAAATCAAATTACCGTAATTTCCGGTGTATAGCCTGCGGATCAAACAATCGCGTTTCGACCCAGAAATTTTTAAAAATAAAATGTAACTTTTTAGATCACATTAAATATTTGTCTTCAAATACTGAATCAAATTTATGGGTCCAAACTGAATTGTTTGATCTGCGGGCTATACACCCGGAATTACGGTACATATCATTAGAAACTGAATAAAGTTACAAAAGTGCAACTCATTAAGTTTTAAATAATTTTTTAGATATAGTTATTTGAAAGATATAAATATAATGGATTATGCATTTTTTGCATATATCTAAAGCACAATATGTCAAAATTTTCTTCAAAAGAGTGAAATTTGGTATTTTTTCAATATTAGCAGCTCAATGCTAAATTTTCAATATTAACAGCCAAATAAGAGTTTAAAGATTAGGACTGTCATTTTGAAAATTTCTATTGGGCGGTGAGGAGCTAGTGATTTTTCTCTTTTTTGGAAAGGGATAATTGCTGTTCGCCCTAGAAGTTTTACTAAAAAACAATATTGTTTATTTTTTTTCCTTAAGAAACGAACATAAAAGATAATTTGAAAAAAAAATAAATGTATAAATAAAAATATTTCCAGGGATGATACATTGGATAGATTTTACATCTGAAAATATTGATAATTTTAAATATGATTTAAATACTACTAAAACCAACCAAAATCCCACTATTTTTATTTCAGATCCAGTTATAATGTAGTATTATGTAGAATTTAAAATAAAAAAATTAGTCATAGAAACTCCGCCTCTGATTCATAAAGATTTTTAATAATTTCATTATTTTTTGTAAAATATTTTTGATTTCAAAGATTATACAATTTTTTAGAGACACTTAAATATTTTTTAACATTACAGCAATATTTTTTTCATAATCTACATACTTTATTTACCTTGCTTAAATTATTCGAAGAAGATTTCTTTATTAGTTATTGAAATATGATTTTATATATAAAATGAGGCCTTTGAAAATTGAACAATCATTAATGGCAACTCGTGGCATTTTTCCAAAACTTTGATAATTTTTTCTCATATTTTCACTATTTTTATTTTATAACCATTTAAAAGATATTTTTACGTGCAATTAAAAAAAGCAATAACACTCTGCCTTCGGTTAGTAATAAATTTCTGATTAACACATTATTTTTGACAAAATTCTTGATTTTAAAAATTCACAAGATAAAAGACACTCTTAGTGTTTAAACATGATAAAAAACAAGAAATAATAATCTGCCTACATTATTTGTCTTATATACATTATTTGAAACCTATTTAGTGATTTTATAATGAAATGACTTTTTTTTTATAAATGCAGTCTTTGAATATCGAAGCGTCATTAAAAAAAATTAAAACAATTTTTCAAAATTTTGATATTTTTTATCTTAAAAAATATTTTACTTAGGATCAAGAAAATTAAAGGTGATTACGTCTTAAAATAAGCTATAAACAGTCCCAATTTCATTCAAATTTGTGACAATGATTAAATGGCTTAGGGGAACTGACATGGAATGACTCTGCTTGATTTGATTTGAAATGCACCTCAAAAAATTTTGAAATAGGAAATACTACCAACACCCAAAATCCCACTATTTTTATTTCAGAATCAAGTAAAGGACACCTTTAAGTATATCTCCCACAAAAAATAAATTTAATAAAAATACCGCCTTTTGTTGATAATGCTTTTTTTCTTAATGCATTATTTTTCATAAAAAATTCACGACTTCAAAGTTTAAATATTTTTTTAGACACACTTAAAATGTTATAAGCGTAACAATATATTTTTTTCATAAACTGCGTACCCTAAATATTATGCATAAATTATTTGAAGATGATTTGTAGAGTAGATATTGAAATATGATTATACATATGACATGCTACATTTGAAAACCGAGCTGTCAAGAGTGCCAACTGACGGCAGTTTTTCAAAATTTTGACAATTTTTTTTTCAGAAACTATTTCACCAAGGAGCAAAAAAAAATGACTGGTGATCATATCTTAATAGTAAGAACAAACACACGCAGTTTCATTAAAATCTGTGATAGTGGGTTACATATTGATATTTTACTGCCTGATTTGATGTGGAATGCCCCTGAATACAAAATTGAATGTCTGGCTGAAGGATCGTGGCCCAAAACCTGTGCCAGACACGTGTCAAGTGCCATTTTTTGACACTACCCAAAAAAAGTATTTGAGGCACGCTGAGATTGAAACAGAATAATATTTATACTTAGAAAAAAAATATTTTGAAAATGACAGACACTTTAGTCGGCCCAAAACCTGTGCCAGACACGTGTCAAGTGCCATTTTTTGACTACCCAAAAAAGGTATTTGAGGCACGCTGAGATTGAGGGACAATAATATTTATGCTTAGAAAAAAATATTTTGAAAATGACAGACACTTTAGTCGGCACAAAAACTGTGCCAGACACGTGTCAAGTGCCATTTTTTGTCTGGCACAGGTTTTGGGCCACGATCCTTCAGTCAGACATTCGATTTTGTATTCAGGCATTACAAAAGAAGTGTTGCACAAATTTTCAGGGTGCCTCAAATATCTTCCCTAAAAGGTTTAACAGCTCTTGGACTATTATGCGTTTAATTTGTAGTCAGAAATTAGTTATTTACATGCCACATATAAGAAATAATGCATGCCAATTGCATGTCACAGATAAGCAATGCTGCTTTTAATCTCAAAATATTCTGAACAGATTCTCTTAAAAAATATATATATATACTTCCATTACTTATTATACAATCATGTATTTTTCACACCATAAGTTAAGGAATTCGTTCTCTCTGTTTTTTTTATTGAATATTACTTATTTTATTAGTTAGCACTTTCTTTAGCAGTTCTGTCATCTATTAATATCTTAACTAATAACATGTTAGTTTTTTTTTTTTAATTAAGGTATAAAATTTAAAACCGTTTTATGTGTTTAGTTTGTACTCAGAAATTAGTTATTTATATGCTATATGCTTGATTTTATGTCATCTATAAGCAATGCAGCATTACATCTCATAACATTCTGAACATTTTTTTTAATAGTTTAAATATAAGTCTCTACATTGAACCTTTCACTTCAGATTAACATGATTTCAGGAAATGAAATTCTTGATGAAGATAGTACATTAAATGTAGTTTATTATTATCTGTCTCTTGCAGAAAAATGGCCTTTCTCTTAAAAAAAGAAATAAAAAACTACACCTATTATTTACAGTCATGATAATATCACATTATCAGTTGTAAGCTTTTATTTTTTTTCCACTTGTATTCAAATTGGCTCCATTTACTTTACTTTCAGGGAAATTAAATTCTTGATGAAGAAAGAATTCTTTAGTATATTAAAACTAGTTTATCTGGCTATTCCAGAAAATTAGCCTTTCTTGTTAAAAAACACTCATTACTCTTAGTCATGACAATATTACATTATCAGTTATTTTCCCCCCATTTGTATTTAAACTGGCTCTACTTCTTTACTTTACTTCCCCCCCCCCCCCATGCCCATGCATGAGGAACTTTCAGCATAGCCTGTATTTACCCTTTAGTATGAAGAAAATCGCATAAACCTACAAATGACAAAGTTGACTGCAGAAGTGTAGTGAAGGGTGGTATGTACACGGACAGTGTTGTAGTCGTAAAAAAATCAGAAGGTATACGCTGTAGGCAGAGGGTATACGCTAGAGTCATGAACATTCATGGATACAGTATACGCCAGTGCTTTATTTGAGAAACAGAGGGTATATGGAGCTTCTAAAAAAATCCAAAGGGTATACAGCGTATACCTCCGTATATCCTCCACTACACCCCTATATACATCATATACCTTCTGGATTTTTTTAAGAAGCTATGTATACCCTCTGTTTCTCAAATAAAGCTATAGCGTATATCCTAGCCATGAACGTTCATGACTCTATCGTATGCTTTCTGCCTATAGCATATACTCTCTGTGTTTTTTATGATTACAACGCTGATCGACTGTGATTCTATCATATTTATTTGAATATTCGGTAAATCTAATAAGAATGGTGCAGGTCAGAAGCATCACCTTGATCAGGAAGCCTCCCTACCTGCCTATATGTGACGACTTGGGAAATTTGAGCCCATTAATTGAAAATTCTAATTTCAGAGATCAGTTTTTCTTTCTTTCTTTTTTTTTCTTTTTTTGGCTTTCAAAAATTTTTATACATCATTCAAGCTGGAAATTTTGTGATTCAATTTGGACATTTTTGAGTTCTTCCTTCTAAAAAAGATCTTTTAGCTATGCCTCTGTGCAAGGTTTTTTTCAAACCATAAATCCTATCCTTTGTTTACATGCACTGTTCACATTAGATTAGCCGAATATTATAATACTTTTTTATAGAAGAATGCATTATGAGGAACACACAAATGAATAAAATTAGAAATAATTGATTTTCTCCTCCTCAGTTGCAGTTGTTCTAATTTGATAATTTAGAACTTATAGATTTTCTTACTTATTAAGATCTTTTTATGTTTTTTAAACTTTCCCTAGTTAGAACAAATAGATCCAGAACATATTTTACATTATTGAGAAAATTTTCTAGATGTATTAATTAGAATAATCTAATATTTGTCAAAAAATGGTATAATAAACTTATTCTTTAATTAAATGCTAAATATTTTGAATTTTAATTACGTAATTCAATTACAATTGATAAATAACAAGATGAAAAAGTTTTAAATTATTTTTTATTAATATTGCATAACTTATAAAAATATTTATTCGTTTTCTCATAAATTTTATCAAAAGTAAATAAAGGAATTGGAAAAATATAATAACATTAAATGAAATTCTCTATATTTAAATATAAATGCAATTAAATAGATCTTCTGTTCATTAAAAATTTATGTGACTTATGTACTATATGAATATTTATTCTATGACATTTTTATTTTAACACATTTAACATGATCAATAAAATTCAGAGATATTTCCATTTAGCCATCAAGAGAATTATTTCAACCTTATAGAATTTTACATAAATGACAAAAAAAAAATTTTTTTTCTTCAAATTAACTATTAGAAAATACCATTTAAAAATTACCGAATATTAAGTATATTCTGTCGTGATTATTTTTAACATAAATGATAGTTTTCCTGTTTGATGATCAAGTTAAAATTCTATGTCAAGTTAAAATTCTATGTCAAGTTAAAATTCTATGTATATAAAGCTTTTAATTGTGTCATTATTTATAATTTTTAGCAATATATCATTTTATTAAATTCGGTATTCGGCCAAATATTCATTTGAACTTGTAACAAATATTAAGTATTCGGTGATTCATTTGAACTTGTAACAAATATTAAGTATTCGGTGCATCTTTGATATTTAATATTTTTATTACATTTTGTTTCCTGTAGCTTGAATGATGGCATTTATAATCACGAGAAAAAGCAAATGTAGAAGGTTTTTTTCTGACGTAATTTTCGCAAATTCCAGGACGTAGTCAGCCACTTTTGAAAGTCCTGTTCACCAAATAATTCCATTCTTAATGAACAAGAGCATTCTTTTTTCGGTAACATACGCAAGGTAACATACATTTTCAGTAAATTTAAAGTCGAAATTATGTGTCAAAAGATTTATTTTATCACCGCTGAGATTTTTAAAATCATTTCTCATTTCTGCCATAATGCAAACGTAAACAAAACAAAATGGATTGCTGGTAGAGACGAGTTTCATTCAACCAATCAGAGGACAGTATTTCTTGCGGTCGCCTTGTGAATGTGCATTTCTGAAATATGAGACTCGGGCTGGATCAGGTCTTTTCTCTTTTAGATTTGGATGGTGCCCTGATCTTGTTTTTTTCTGCAGATTCATGTCGGGCCAGACTTCTTTTTCCTCGAGATCGAGTCTGGCCTGGACTTCATTTTTCCTAGAGGTCTGCACTGGCCAAAATTTCCAGGTCGGGGCTCGGCCCGGAATAAAAGCTAAACATTCGGTCCGTGTCAGCCCGTATGATAAGCATTATTGGCCCGACCACGACCCGTGCACTCATCTAAATTCTTCCTCCCGAGCCCAAGTTGGTCCGACCTGAGCCGGGTCACGCCAGTTTACATCCACAAGACTCTGGTTGGGTCAGGTCTTTCTCTTTTAGAACTGGGTCGTGCCCTGATCTTATTTTTTCTGCAGATTCGGGTCGGGCCAGACTTCCTTTTCCTCCAGATCGAGCCTGGCCTGGATTTTATTTTTTCTAGAGGTCTGCAGTGGCCAAAATTTCCAGGTCGGGGCTCGGCCCGGAATAAAAGCTAAACATTTGGTCCGTGTCAGCCCGTATGATAAGCATTATTGGCCCGACCATGACCCATGCACTCCTCTAAATTCTTCCTCCCGAGCCCAAGTTGGTCCGACCCGACCCGGGTCGCGCCAGTTTAAATCCACGAGACTTAGACTGGGTCAGGTCTTTTCTCTTTTAGAGTCAGGTCGTGCCCGGATCTTAATTTTTTCTGCAGATTCGGGTCGGGCCAGACTTTTTTTCCTCCAGATCGAGCCTGGCCTGGACTCCATTTTTCCTAGAGGCCTGCACTGACCAAAATATCCGGGTCGGGGCTCGGCCCGGAATAAAAGCTAAACATTTGGTGCGTTTCAGCCTGTATGATAAGCATTATTGGCCCGACCACAACCCGTGCACTCCTCTAAATTCTTCCTCCCGAGCCCAAGTTCTCCTGCAATCTTACTTATTTATCATTCGTAAAAATTATATTTTTGTACATTTGTTTAGCGAAATCTTTAGAAATTTAATTTGATTTGATAAGGTACAGAGATGCATTTTTTAAAATTTACTTTTTTAGTTTGTAGAGCTTTAAAATTATGATTTTCTTTTATCAACCGTTTCTTTCATTCTAAACTGATTAACTTACTGGATTTTTATTTGAATGTAATTGTCTAAGTCATATTTTTACGAAGTGTTTACGTACATAATTGCCTAAATAGTCATCGTTATAGTCATTAATATTGTTGTTTTTCTGTATTCATGAATTTCGAACATAATCTGAAAATAAAATATGAGCATAAGCAAGTGTACTTCATGAATAATTTTAATTGCAAAATGCAGGCATGGCTGGAGTTAATTTTTTATCTTTTATAACGGGCGGGACCAATAGTTTTATTTTTTTTATGTGGGCTGGACCTGGGTTTAGGCCTGATAACTTCAGCCCAGGTAAACCTCTAGCTGACATATCGAAGCCAGCTTAACTTTTTTTTAAATGCTTAATTTCAGCCATCATCCCATAACTACTGAATGTACCGGGTGTCCTAAAATGGACTGACTGATTTTAAAATTCAATAAATTGCAAATGGTGACAGATATTAAAAAAATACTTGCAGGAGGGTTGTAGATGTCGGGAACAGGGGTGATTATGTTCCAAATTTTCCGAAAATTTAACCCTCTCGCTGCACAACCCGCGATTTCCACGGCCAACGTAAAGTGGCAAAATTTGCACAATCTGCAATTTCCGCAGCAAATCTTTTTTTATGATCTAATTCTATTAAAAAAAACCTGTTTCACAAAGATTTTGGGACATATTTTGCTCTAAAATGTGTGCAGATTTGAAATGTGTAATAAAAAATATGCACAATTTTTTAACCTATTTTGATAAAAAAAAAAAATAATAATAATAATAATACGCAGCTCCAGGGTTAAGGCATTCGGTTCCAAAAATTTAGAAAATTCACATATCCGAAAATTTGGACATACAAATAATCGCAAATTTTGATAAATGGTCTACATAAAAAATCTATTTAGTCAATCGTTCGCAGAAAATAACTTCAATTTCGCCGAATGATCACAGAAAAAACGCGAATTTGGTTAGACCACGGAAAACATGCGTTAAAGGATCGCGGAAAAAACGCGAATTTTGTCAAATTGCCGCAAAAAAAACACCGCGAATTTCGTCAAAGGATCGTGGAGAAAACAAGAATTCCTTCATAGAATCAAGGAAAAAAAAAACGAATTTAGTCAAAGAATCGCTTTAAAAACGCGAATTTAGTCAAAGGATCTCTGAAAAAAACGCGAATTTTGTAGAAGGGTCATGGAAAAAAACGTGAATTTGACAAAAGGTCTGCAAAATTACACTAATTTCGTCAAAGGGTTGCAGAAGAAACGCAAATTTCGTCAAAGGGTCGAAGACAAGCGAATTTCATCAAAGAGTCGAGGGAAAAATGTAGTGGTCTCTTTAGGAAACAGCACACTTGCAGACGTTTATTATTATAGGTATAATTTTTAACTTGAAATAATATACTGAACTAATTTTTGAAAAAAAAAAGTTAACCCAAACCCAGCTTGCAGTAATCTACACTCAGCCTGAATTCGATCCGAATCCAAAAAAGCTAACCCGACCTGCAACAAAAAAAATTAGTGCCAGAAGGGAATCCCTCCATCTGCTGTAACCTTTCAGAAAATTTTCTTTGAATTTCAGATTTTTTTTTTCTTTTTTACTCTACCCCTGATAATTTTTTTAACTGCGATTCTTGATTTTAGTTTAAAATAGCAACGAAGATGGTGCTGGAAGCAAAAGGCGCTAAATCGGTTCCCGGAGGAGGTAGGCTTAACGACCATTGTTTACAGCGCCATCTATCGCTGCTATTATACAGTAAAATCAAGAATCACAGTAAAATATCTCATGACATCTTACATATCCCTCCTGCAAGATTTTTTAAAATAGCTGTCACCATTCGAAAAGTTCTAAATTTTAAAATCCATTTAAGGACACCCGGTATGTTTTTTAATAAGTTTCAAAGCATTCTTTACTGAATTACAACTCACCTTAGATAGCAAGTCTTATACCAAATTAGTATTTTTTACATAATTCTGGAGATTAAAAAGTATTCCTAAATAATTATTTGGACGTATCTGTTATGGAGATTTTACTGCATATAGTTTTTATCTTCAAAAATACTTAGACTTTCTTTTAAAAAAAAAACGGGTCAACCCGAACCCTTTTTGCAAGTCGCAGTAGTGAAAATTCAATCCGAAACTGACCCAAACCGGATATAATGTATATCAATCTGCCCCAAACTCAATGCACTAGGCGCAGCTAAAAAGTAAAAGTCAACCCAATTTGTAGCAGAAAAGTAGAAGTCAACCGGGCTCAAACCCGACCCGCATCGAAAAAGTAGAAGTTAACTCGGCCCACAGCAAAAAAGTAGAAGTTAACCCGACCCACAGCAAAATATAGAAATCAACCAGACCCAAACGCGACCCACAGCAAAAAAGTATAAGTTAATCCAACCAGCATCAAAAAATAGAAGTCAACCGGACCCAAACCCGACCCAAAGCAAAAAGTAGAAGTAACGCGACCCGCAGTGAAAAAATAAGCTCCGACCCGTGCATCAGATTGGAGTTTCCAAATTTCTAAAATCGCCCCCCCCCCCCTTGAGGACTCTCCAGATCTGCCCTTGACCCTTCGTGTACAGTTGATGAGAGGGGGGGCATTTGATATACAAAACCCTCTTTTCTCATCACTGCCCACTTATTTCCCTATTTTCACTTTTACTTTATTTCTTTATTTACGTTAGTAAAGTACTTTATTTTAGCTAAATATATACTTACCTTTCTACGTTATTCAGTTTCTTTCACTTTATTTAAATCCATCTTTATTCAATTTAATATGTTGAAATAAACTTGCTTTCTGTTTTAAGATATATTTTTATGTTTCTATCTTTTTAAATCCCCAGTTATTTCTTTATTAAATTTCCTTTCAATATCTCTTGAATTCAGCTAACATCGCTCGTTTCACTTTCCATCCTGGCAGAAACAGCTTCGAGTTTCTCGCTGTTTTGCCGTTGTTCTCTACTAGATGGCGTTGTGTGCCCGGAGTGTTTGCGATCATCGTCATAGTTACGAACTTCACGTGGTTCTTTCTGGAACCCGGTTGGAGGTTGGAGTGACATGCGTGGATGCCGTATTTGGGTATATCGTGGTAAAAGCTTGAATTTTGTCAAAATATCGCAGAAAGAAAATACGAATTTCGTCAAAAGATCAGTAAGATAATGCAAATTTCATCGAAAGATTAGTAAGAAAACGCAAATTTCAATGAAAGATCGCAGGAAGAAAACACTGATTTAGTCAAAGGATCATGGTAAAAAAACGCAAAATTCGTCAAAGGATCGCGTAAAACACGCGAATTTCGTCAATAAAGTTCATGGTAAAAAGTGCGGATTTCAACAAAGAATCGTGATAGGAAAATGTGAATCACGATTGTGTGAAAAAATTGTGAATATCCTGAAATGATGGCGGGAAAAGAATCGCGATTTCTGTCAAAATTTACTGCACTGGACTAAAAAATTGGAACCAAGCTCCTTTTACAAATGAAAAAAAAAAAAAAAAAAAAAGCTGCGAAACGGAAATAAACTCTAAAAATTGTATAAAAATTTTTAGAGGATAAAAATTACTATATTGAGTTGAAAGACGGAAACCCGATTCCTTTTACAAATGTCAAAAGATGGCTGTGAAACACGAAAAACCAACCAACCAACCTCCAGATTAATTTAAATTTTGTGTGCTACGATTTCTCATTTTCAAAGGTTGGCAGGTCTGGATGTTTTTCAAAGATATTAAAGTATCAGATAAGTTGTTTTACTATTATACATTTGTTATTTAAAATGAGCTGATAGTTGAGAGATATTGTATTTTACTTTTATGCTTTTATGTGTTATTTAAGTTTAATAAATTTAATTACATTTTTAATACAGTTGTCTTTATTTTCCATCACTTATTATAACTAATTTACTTTTCAGATGTTATAGTTTATGGAGTTTAGTTTTAATATAATATTTAATAGTCATTTTTCTTTTGGGGTTTTAAATCAGCATTAGCGCTTCCATTGCTCACTAACGCACTCTGCTACCCAACTTAACCCTAAACACTTTATATCTTTTTATAGTGTTTATCAAAGAGATCGCGGACAAAGCGCGACTTTAGTCCAGAGATCGCAGATAGAACGCGACTTTAGTCCAGAAATCACGGACAAAGCGTGACTTAGTCAAAAGATCGCGAAAAAAAGCACGAATTTCATCAAAGGGTCACGTAAAAAACTCGAATTTTGTCGAAGGGTCGCGAACAAAGCGTGAATTTCATCAAAAGGTTGTGGACAAAGCAGGATTTATATTAAAAAAAATCGCGGAAAAAGAGCTATTTTAGTCAAAGGGTAGCAGAAAAAACGCTAATTTCGCCTCCTTTTTTGTATGCAGAATCACCCCCGAACTCTGGTTACTGATAACTTTCATTGAAACTTGGCACCTGTGTATAATATATAAATTTGGTAAATTATAATTAAATATACAATTTATTTAATTGCCTAAAATGTAAAACATTTTATATAATATACTTTATTATAGACCGGAAGGAATCAGCACAGGCAATCACCTCATCGAGTTCACGATTCAAATTCCAGAATTAGTTAAAACTCGATTGGCATGTTAAAACGCAATCGGTCTGCCAAGTCATATCTTGGTGGAAAACACCTGAAAATCTGATTTTAGCAGTTGACTCGTAGGTTTACCATTGCGTTTTCCTGCTCTTAGTCCTCCATGTTTTCATACCTTTGAAAAACCATTTTCACATAAATGTCTTAAAATATAAATTGCCCTTTTCTTCAAAAGGGCACGCATATTCGTTTCCAATCGATAACCAAAATCTTTAGCAAGTCAAAGACTTAGATTGAATGTGCCTTGTTTTCTGGCTTTAAAAATCATTAACTGATGGTTTTTATTTAAGGGGATAATAGACTTAAAAATATCAAAAAATAAAAATGAATTATTTTTCCAACCTAATTCATTATCGAGACATTTTATTTGATATAACACAACTATGCACAGGGCCTCAAAGCAGAATATGCTTAAAAGTGCGACGTATGTTGCAGAATAACGGACTTCTCTGCAGAACATTTCAAATTATCATTTTCAAGAAAATTCACCATTCAATCGAAGGAAAAATCGCGAAATTCATCACTCAATGGCCGGAAAAAAAAAAAAAAAATCTTTAATCGTCCATTTAAAAATGCGAAATTCATCAATTGGTCGTGAGAAAACTTGCACTATTCGTCAGTCAATCCTGAAGAACAAATCGTGAAATTCTTTAGCCTGTTGTGGAAAAACATACAAAATTCGATGAGCAGTCGCAGAAAAAACAATCCCCGATTTTCACCAATTGGTCGCAGGTAAAAAGCCCCACGATTATCTCTTCTAATAAGTCGCAAGAAAAAAAACTCATAATTGGCTTACGGTACAAGGAAAAAAATCGAGAAATTCGTCAGTGGATCGTCGGAACAAACTGCGAAAAAACCAATATTTTCTCTAATCGGTCACAAGAAAAAGCCTCAAAATTTGGCTATGGTACAAGGAAAAAATCGCGAAATTCGTCAGTGGATCATTGGAAGGCATTCCCGCAGAACATTCTTGACCAGCTGAAGTTTGTTGCAGAACATTGCAAAGTATTCTGCTTTGGGGGCAGAGGGTAAATTTTTTTCGACCCTTCCCCCCTTCCTTATTCCCTTACCATAATTGGAATTTCGAAAGCCGATATATTTGTTGTTGGTACGCTACTAGATGTCTATAAGTATAGGTGAAAACTGGGAAATTGAGTTAGTCGCCCGTGGCCGGTAGACTCAGTTTCATTAGTGACCACTATAATGTTTCAACCTTTCTTGAGATCTAGATAAGCTATAGTCGTTGTATATATATACATATTTTCCTATAAATCAAAGTTTTATACCAGCCAACTATTTTTAAGAATAGGGAAGCAGTCAAAATTCAAGAAAATTACTCTAAAACCACAAAATCTGTTATTAGCCCTCGATATGCTATTTCTTTTGGTCAGCAATTAAAGTTTCGTCTCTAAAAAATAACATTCCGTTACATAAGCCAGCCGTAAAACAAAGCAGATGTATCATTATACGGGATAATCTCTACTGCAATTTTTTAAACTTCTAAGTATCGCACATTTTCAATTTTTTTATACCATCATATAGGGGGGGATGGGGGGAGTATTTTTAAATGCAATTTGTTTGAAAACTCCATCTCAATTTATTTGTATTAATTTTTTTGTAGTTTTTGAAGAATTTTTTTTAATGTTGGCAACTGAAGTATTCCATTTGTGTAGAAAGTAAAAGAAAGAGTTGGAAAATAGTAGACTATTATATCTTTTTGTTGCCATTTTCCCATAATAACTGAAAAAAAAAATAATTTAAATGTGCTATTAAACGTGCTATTTTGAAAAAAATATAAAGAATGATTTCTGATAAAACATGGAGCTATTATTAACTATATTTAATTGTAAGTATCTATATTAATGTTACAAACAAATGAAGGCATCTGAATCATTAGATAGCCGATTTTTATTGGTCAAGTTTCTTGAATGATGACATCGCTTTTTGCTGGAATTGTGTATTATTCTGCGATAGTGACGTCATATGCATACTTTTCTGTAGATATTGCTTAAGACTGGATTTGTATATGTGGAATTCTTTAGCAGATGTGAATGAAATTTTATATAAAATAAAAGTGTGCGTTGTAAATCTTAAAACTGAAATATGTTTTGTACTATCTATATTTACATCCATAAATATATTTTTTTCATCGGGGGCGACACCAAATTCTGAAAAAGCAGAATTCCTGTTTTCTAGTCATTATTTTTTTAGAATATATTTTTCGATTATTTGTATATATTCATAAACACAATTATCAATCAAATTACTATTACTTTCTTTATATAAAAAATAACTAAATCAAAATTCTAACAGCTATGTGTAATACATTAAAAAAAAAACAATCAAATAAAACACAATAAAATATTATTTGGATTTTAATTAATAAGTAAATGTGTTATTAGCATACTACACACATTACATACAGTTAAAATCTAAGCTGGTGAGTGTATTTCGCAGGATTAAACTGTATCTCTAAAAGAAAAATAATCTAACTGGTGAGCATGTGGCAGGAGTCGAAATACTGAAGATACTGCAATGTCCTTAAATTCAGCTTACATCCGGTGAAAAAAAAAAAAAAAAAAAAAAGAAAAGAAAAATTAAACCATGTGGAAACAAAGCTGATGAATATATTTTGCAGAATAAAGTTGTATTTCTTAGAAAAATAATCCAACTGAAGAGCGAGCACATGGCGAAAAGCCGATATATTGAAAATACAGCTAAATCATTGAAATCTGCTTGTATCCGTTAGGAAAAAGAATTAACCAGTTTTCTAATTAGATGTAACCAAAGTAGAGATGCATATTTCCATGAAAAAATCTGTATTTCAATTGGTGATTGATAACAGATTTTTTAATTGCCACTTTTACAACTTTAATCGCCACATGGCGACCGCCAATTTTAACCTCTATCTATAAACTTAAATTATTTCAGATTTTGCGGATAGCTAAATATGCTGCAGACAACGGGCTGGGGGGCAAAGATTTTAACTTTGACACCCCCTCATACCTCACTGTCGTGCATAAAAATTTCGAACCATATGCAGTAGACTCCCTCAAATTCGCACAGCTTGGGACCAGAAGTTGTGTGGATTTCAGAATTTTGCAGATTTCTGGTCATTGCTTTGTTTGCATATTTAAACAGTAATTTGAATGTAATAATACAATCAAAATTATAATGAATGCTTACAATATATGAGGGCCATTTTTTTTTCAACCTCCGATGGGCCATAAAAAAAAGACAAGCATATATAGAAAGATCATTTTATTACTAAAAGTTATGTACACTTATGGTTATTTTTCAACATAATCACCTTGTAAATTGAGGCACTTGTCGTACCTGTGGACAAGCTTTCCAATACCCTCTTCATAAAAAGTGTCTGCCAATGAATTCAAATGATTCTTGACGCTGTCTTGAAGCTCCACGTTACTTTGAAAACGCTTCCCTCCTAGCCACTTTTTAAGTTCAGGGAAAAGATGGTAGTCACTCGGAGCTAGGTCGGGACTGTATGCCGGGTGATCGAAAATTTCCCACTGAAAATGCTGAAGTAGACGTTGGGTTACAGCAGCAGTGTGAGGACGGGCATTGTCATGGATCAGAACAATTCCAGAAGTCAGCATGCCTCTTCTTTTGTTCTGAATGGCTCTGCGTAACCGTCGTAAAGTTTCACAATAAACAGCTGAAGTAATCGTCGTCCCTGGCTGCATGAACTCAACAAGCAACACACCTTTTTGATCCCAGAACACTGTAGCCATAATCTTTCTGTTGTTGAAGGTTTGTTTGAACTTTTTTGGTCTGTTTGGCGAGTTCGTATGCATCCATTGTTGAGATTGACGTTTTGTTTCAGGTGTGTCATACTGAACCCAGGTCTCATCACCTGTCACAATTGATTTCAAAAAGTCTTCTCCTTCAGCGTCATAACGAGTGAGGAATGTCAAGGCTGAACCCATTCGTCGTGTTTTGTGGTTGTCCGTCAACATCTTTGGGACCCAGCGAGCACAAATTTTTCTGTAGCCTAAATGTTCCGTCACAATAGTGTACAGAGAAGACCTCGAGATTTCTGGAAATTTTATGGACAAATCATTTATAGTGAACCTTCGGTTTCCTCTAACTTCTTCGTCCACTCATTGAACAAGGTTGTCTGTGGATACAGACTTGACCTCCTTCATCATGCACATCGGTTCGGCCATCTTTAAATTTTCGGCACCATTCACGCACAACACCATCGCTTATAAAGCTTTCTCCATACAGTCGGCTCATTCTTCGATGAATTTCAGCTGCACTATTCCCTTCAGCTTGCAGGAATCGAATAACACTTCGCAATTCGCACTTGGCGGGAGAATCAATTAAGGCAGCCATGATTACGTGGCTACAGCTCGCCTCACAATGGCGTCAATGAAAAGGCAGTCAAAGAGGGTGATGTGGGGAACATGCGCCGTCGCTCTATGCGCATACCGACTTCCTGCCGCTCGCCTAACGTTGATGCTGTGCAATCGGAGGTTGAAAAAAAAAACGGCCCTCGTAGTAAAGTATTAAAATAATTAAGTAAAGTAATAAACTAAAATAGTAAAAATTAAGATAATTTTAAAAATGATTAAATTACTGAAAGTAAAGGTCAAGTAAATAATTTATAATGTATAATTAAATATGCATAATAAAGATGAGATACATTTACCTTGAATTATTCAATGAAACTTGCCTCATAAAGGTACCCTACTTAATAAGCAAAAAAGCTTGAATAATATATAAATACATTTGGTTAAAAGATTGTGATTACCAGTGATATTAGCAATAACTTAAATAAGAAATAAATTTATACTTATTTCATAAAAAAGCATGAATTTAGTCATATTAACGAGAATTACATATTAAAATATATACGGAATATATAAAAATAATAAAGTCAGTAACTTTGTCCCTGCATATGAGCTAAAAGTTTCATTTTTTGCATCTGCAATGATGTGTGAATTTTAGGCGCTTGCAGATTATAGTCTACTATATTTCCTTATACTACTCATCAAGACTTTTAATTTGATGCATAATACGACTTTGTAGGTGAAAATTTTTTCTCATCCCGCCCTTTACAGCTTTATACACCCCTCAATTTTTTTTTTCCACTTTGGACACTAAGATATGTTACATTTATGGCTTTACATATTCGACCAAAATTTCATCCTTGTACCTTCAAATGTTTAGAAGAAAAACAACTGTGACATACAGACAGCCTGACGAGAGCAATAGGTTCCGAGTAGTGATTACGGAACCCTTAAAAAATAATTAAATATGGATTTAAAAAAGACTCATGATGTGTCAGGTTAAGGAATATAAAATTTAAGACTTAGTACCCATATGCTGACACCTATGTCAACATTTGGAGAAGGGAGCCATTTTGACTCCTAAACTGGACACTGCCCTTAGCTCTTATGCTTTTGAGGTAAAAATATTTCTGATACAATTTACAACCTTTGTTCAAATGCTTGTAATTAAAAAAAATATATATTTAAATAGTATAATAAGGCAATTAAACCTTAATATTAAGAAAGCACTTATCTTTTAATAAAATGCTTAAGAATTTTCTACAAAATTAACAGCAACCACAACTGCAAAACATTTGCCTTCGTCTTGGATTTAAGAAGTGTTGCCGCTCAAGAAGAAACAAAAAATCACCCTAAATTATTTTAGAAAATTGGTAATGCTTTAAATATTTGTTTTATTTAAATATGTCAGCTTTAGAAACTGTTTTTTGGGTGTCAGCTTTTACCTCATCTTAGAAGTGATCAAAAGTCATCCTTATCTCAGCATATTGCCTGATTACTAAATTTATTCAAATCCTATTTAATTTCAGTATAAAATTATATATAGATATCCCATAAGATTCATATGAAAAGACATCATATTCATGTTTAACTTTTACATTTAATATTTAGTACTTACTTTTAATATTAAGATGTTTGTAATTTTTCATCAGGAAAATTATCCTGCGTGATTCTAATTGGATTTTTTTTTTTCCTCCATTAAAAATACTTTTTACTTCAAATGTTGTAATGATTAAAAATAAACAACAGAGATTAAAGGATATGAAGTTTAAATTTTGAAAAAAGGGAGGATTAAAATTTGGAATATTAAAATTATGAAAACTTTAATAAATGGGAAAGGAATAAATTATTTACTTTATTTGGCCACGAAATTGTAAAGTGGGAGGAGTACATTGCAAAAATAAAATAAATGTAGAAAAACACTATGATACTGATGTATTTGAACAAACTTAAATCGTATTCAAACTCTATACCAAGAATATTTATTTTTGTGCCTATTAGTACTATTCACTGTAGTTTTAGTTTATTCATTAAAATGTACTAAAGCCGTTCAAAAGTTGAAGATATATACATAATAATTTATTTATTTTATTTATCCAATGTTGCTATTGTAGGTTTTATGACACTTAAAATTTTATCATTAAAATTCATTGCTGGCACATTCATTCAAACCTTATACAATAAAAAATCAAACACATAAATAAATTAATTTTTATTAATTTTTCCTTTTTTAATTCATCCTTTAAATAATTTTTATTTGACAAACATAGTTATGAAAATATTGATTATTATTGGGAGAATTTGAGATAAAAGTGTTGCTATTGTAGGTTTTATGACACTTAAAATTTTATCATTAAAATTCATTGCTGGCACATTCATTCAAACCTTATACAATAAAAAATCAAACACATAAATAAATTAATTTTTATTAATATTTCCTTTTTTAATTCATCCTTTAAATAATTTTTATTTGACAAACATAGTTATGAAAATTTTGATTAATGTGCACTAGCCCTACATACATGTTATATGAAAGGATAATTAATTTATTTAAATAACATTTTTTCAATAAAGAAATATATATTGTAATACAATTTCAATGTAAAAATCTTTCTAAAAATACATTTCGTAAGGAACCACTCATCTCCATAAGGTATTATTTTCTTCTACCACTCTGTAGACATCCAACTACTGAAATTATTTGATATTTCATTTCAAAATTACAGATATTAAGCTATATTATCCTTTCTTTTAATGAAGTTCTTCCATCACACTCAAAAAAGTCAGAGTCAATAACAGTTTACAGAAAATTCTCCATCGCAACTCGAGAAAATGAAAGTTAGTAATTAGTTCAAAGAAAATCTTTTATGCTCTGTAATTATTTTTTGAAGGAAATACTAATAAAACAGCAAAAATCATCTGACCACCAGAGATGGCTGTTACCTTTACATTTTATCATAACGAAGAGCCGGTATTTCACATCGTTTGACAGATCGACATAATAGACTATTCATCAATAGAAGCAATCACTTTTAGCAATCACAAACGATTGAAGGGGATATGTGCAACTTCAAAACATATCATTTTCTGCACTACCTCCACATGAATATACTTCAGATATATACTGTAATCCTATAGAAGAGTCGATACTTCAAAGATAGCTAACACATCCGTTAAGCCAATGCGATAAAGAAGAATAGAGTGCTAGAGTTGAAACTCCCCAATTTTAAAATTTCACTGTAATAGAGATGGTAATTATCATGAAATGGAATCGTTTCTCTTATCTTAGATTCATTTAAGAAAAATTAAACTGAGTTAAAATTATGTTAAAACGGAAATTATTATAAATCTCAATCGACCCAACGCACAGTGTAAGATTTTGAGAATCTAGCGAGTCAAAATTCAGTTTATGAAAATTATCCATAATAAGGTAATAAAATTGATCTTTACGAGAGATAAAATGATTCTGTATTATGAAAAAATATGTTTTTACACATTACATTGTACAAGTTGCGTTATTGTTATTCCATCATCATAATCATAATAAAAAGGTGTTTAGTCATTTTTATACGTTTGTATTTGCGTAGTGTTATTATATTCAGTGCAGATTTTAAAAAATGTATAGTACAAATTTATTTTTAACAAGAATAGATTTCTTGTATTAAAAAATAGTAATTAATTTATTAAATACTGCCATAGCTACCAATGCTATCATACAGTGAATTACTGTCCTTTTCCGCTGTTCGTTGTTCTTTCATTATTCGATATTCGGTGACCGTGTAAATGTTAAAACTTCAGAGTGAATTTCAGCTACTCTATAAAATTATTGAGGTTTTAATGACATGATTAGTAATGCCTAAAGGCAGTTATATTTATCTCACATCCATATTTCATGTAAAATTACATAAAATTGCTCAATAAGAGCTCAATCAACATCTGTTGTTCTAGTGGCCACAGGAGCATCCTTAAAAATTCTTTTTCGATTTCCTTCATTATTATTGCATCATCCTTGTTCTTTGAGTTTCTAATAATAATTCTCTTTCACATCTAAATCTTTCAATTATATTTTTTCTTTCTGTGGTACTTGATTTTTCTGCAGGTTATCAAATCTACAACCAATATATCAGAGGTAATCCACAAATCTTAATTGTGCATGTAGTGCCGATAAGCCACAAGAAAACTTGTGAGCATTGCTCGTATATCATCCAATAATTTTCAAGTTTATTCATTACCTAGGATTTCCCCTTAAAGACATTGCATTTTTAAGATGCTTTATTTGAAGATAAAATGCTGCACATTGTGCTATCTACCACTGTTTCTTCAAATTTGTGCTGTATGTCATACATCTGAACATTGAATTGTACTATAATCTGTGCAAGAGCTGTAAAGATTTAATTTCCGACAATTTCAAATTCTTCTGTAACTGACTGATCAGTTTTCGAATTTAAACTTTATGAGTCTAGAGTAAGGAGAGAATAGATGAAGTACGGATTTAGCCATTATAAAATTTTGATTTTCTGCATCCCAGCCCTTTTTTTATATGACGAACATCCGGCTTTTTGAACGATTTTTTTAAAAAATGTCTTTGCTCTTTTAGGCCTTTCAGATACAGTGAAACCTCCCTGTGAGACCACCTCCATTAAGTGACCACCTCCCTGAACGACAATTTTTTCATTGAACGAAATTTATTCCCATAGGCTCATTACTAATTATACCTCCATTCAGAGACCATTCCGGATGAACTCCCTCCATGAGCGACCAAATTCCTTGAAGAAAATGAAACAAATTCCATTTTTTCCTGGTCGCATGAAGAAGGTTTTATTAGAGAAATATCTAAACTAAGTTTAGAATTTTTTTTATACCGGTAACTTTTAAGTGTTTGAATTCCTTTGTGTCTTTTTAGGCACTGGATTTAACTCTGATGACAAATTAAGAATTACGGTCAATAAATTCCCCTGCTCTGTTCTGTCAGGAAGCTCTCAAAGAAATAGATTTAATAAAATCGTCATTATTTGTTCCCATCCAAAAAAAAAATGAATTTATTTACTGAGCTTCGAAAGGACTTGGAAATAAAATTTTTAAAAGATAAAAGCGTAAAATCAAAGCAAACGTCAATGTATTAATTTTTTTAACTCTGCAGTAATTAACTTGTGAAATTAACTTTTGTTTTGATACTTAAATTTTCATATTTTTACCTAACGTGAAGAATAAATTTTAGTAACATTAATTGTTACCGTTTCCAACAATTAAAATCTAGATTTAAACGTGACCTCCATTAAAAGACCACCTCTCGGAGCGACCAATTTTTATTGGAACGGAACGTGGTCACTTTAGGGAGGTTTTACTGTATTTCCTTTAACGCAGCCTTCTTTCGTCTACACTGTCTCAGTTTTAAACACGTGGCACGTACTAATTCGTGTTTGGAGAATAACAAATTCATCTTTTTTCTTTTGATTTCGATTCACTTAAACAAAAGATTTTCTTTGGTCGTCCAACGTTTTTCAAGTAGTCATTATTACTTCTGTCCTGTAAATATATTTATTGGTAATATTCGAATCTAACAATCTCTCATTTTACTCCAAAAAACTTTCTCTAAACAATGGCAGTTTCTCCATCTTCGATAACTGTCAATTATAAATGAATGGATCAGTCAATTAATCTGGTCTAACATAACAGATGAGCAATGTTGAAGATTATATTTGTCTAATACATAGTCAATCGGGATATTTTTAGAATTCCAAGGGAATTATTAATGTCTAGTAACAACATTTTGCAAAATCTCATACAATTCTCTTTTCGAAATTAACACTTCCGTGCCTGAAAAAAAAAAAAAAAAAAAAAAATTGAAGAGTTCCAAATAGTTTCAGCTGAAATTGATTTATTTTCTTCTATATACCTACATAATTGCAAAAAAAAAAAAAAGTTACAATGTATCGGCGTGTAAAAAATTTTTGGCAGCATTTTAAAAATTATTATATGCTATTAAATTTTCAAATATTCTTTATATTTACTTACATTTTTTTTTTTTAAATAATGCTTCTAAATAACTATCGTAACTGTAAAATGCAAAGTATCCACATTGTTTTAAAGATCCCACACAGTCATAAAAAATATTTACAAAATAAGTATGATTTAGCCATAAATATCAATGGTAATTACATCTACAGAAATCGTCATTCTAAAAAGGCTAAAAGAAAACCTGGTTTTTGACCCAATTTTGATGGTGTTGTGGAATAAGGCTGTTATCACTCTTTTTTTTTTTCTTCAATGTGTTATTCATTATTTAAAATGCCTAAAAGTGAAATTTCTGCAAGTCGATTTTTTGACTTTTTTCCAGCTAGATTTGCAAAATCTTACACTGTGCAGTGGCCAGGCCAAAAATCCCCGGAGGGATCGAAATACGCAGCCTCACATGTTGGCGTCGGTCAGGGAAGAGAGCGCAGCCACACTAAGTTTTTCCCAGCGTACATTCGAAAGTGCAGCAAGATCGCGGATTGGTTGTTTCCGATCGATGCCACAAGGAGTGATTCAAATTTAAATAAAATATCTTTAGAAGATTATTTGAATTTTATTTTTGAAAATTGGTATAAAAATATTTTATTTTGGCTGAAAGTATTTATATTAATATTTTTTAACCATCTTTTCTGGAGAATAAATTAAAATTGTTTTTAAGTAAAAATTGACTAGTAATGAAATTTATGAAAAATAATAAATTTTTAAAGAGAGAATTTTATAATTAAAAAAAAGTTTATTGATTTAATTTAACTATTTTAAAATTTATTCAAAAATATATTTTTATTGAAAAAAGATGTTGTAACATAACAAATGTAAATTAAAATTTTTAAACATTTGAATAATTTGAATGCTATTAGTTGCATTATTTTAATGAAATATTTTGCTCTTTTAGACACCAGTTATGATTCATGCTTAAAAAGAGATTTTAGAAGAAACTCTTATAAATGCCTTCTGTGCCATAATTTTCATTTATGTCCAATGTGTTATGAAGCTGGAGCATCTACAACTCGCCACAATGCTGATCACCCTATGCAATGTGTTTTGACTAGTTCAGATTATGGTGAGTATCTTTTATTTTTAAATCTGTCATTTAATTTTTATTAAAGTGAATTTTACTTTATTGCTTCCTTAATTGTGTCTTTCTTTTCAAGTGCTAAACAATTGTGAAATTGAAACTTAGAGAAAAAGTTCCAATTAAATTAAATAAGAATTAGAAACTTTAGTAACTTTCAAACAAAAGTAAAGTAAAACTATGTTTGTTGCTAAAGTAAATGGAAATAATACATTAAATTTCCATAAAACAGAATTTTTTTTATTGCTATTAACTATTATGCTTTTATTATATCTTGTTTATTATTACTTATTATTATTGTATTTTCTCCTGTGTACCTACAAATGATATGTGATACAGTAGACTCCCTAAAATCCGCACATTATCGCAGATGTAAACAATGAAACTTTCAGTTTAGATGTAAAGACAAAATTACATATTTTTTTAGTTTTATATCATTCCGTATGTATTTTAATATTTAATTCTCGATAAAAGAACTGAACTTCTGGCTTTTCATACAGGAAGTATACATTTATTTTAGAAAAAAATCAAGATATTGCTGGTATCACTGGTAATCACATTCTTTTTTACCAAATATGTTTGTCTAATCAAGCTAAACTTTCTTACTTTATGATTTTGATGTGAATTAATAGAGTACCTTTATGAGGAAAGTGTATCTCATTTTTATTATGATATTTAATTATACATTATTAACTATTTACTTGATTTTTACTTTTAATAATTTAATCATTTTTAAAATTATCTTCCATACATTCATATGGATATAATTATATCCATTTTCGTTTATTACATTACTTAATTATTTTAATATTTTACTATATTGCAAAAATTCATTCTAATTTGATTGCATTATTACATTCAAATTACTGCTTAAAATATATAAACAAGGCAATGACCAGAAATCCACAAAATTCTAAAATCTGCACAACATCAAGTCACAAGCTGTCTGGATTTGAGGGAGTCTACTGTACTGTAACCATTATTTTGTATTCTTTTACAGGGAAAGTGCTCCTAGCTAATATATATATATATATTAGCATCTATGCAGTGTAGTGCCCGGTACAGGAATAATAATTGGGTTGTTCCTGGATCGTCATCCAGCGACCATTTATACTCTCCCCCTCGTCCTTTATTTTTTCGTAAGTGCTATGATTCTCGGTGCAAGACATATCCATACGCTGCTCAGACACAAATTGTCTCAGATCCTAATTATTCAAGTTTTTGTAAAGCATTTAATCTTATTTATAGTATAAAATGCAACTTATGTAATATGAAATATATTGGTGAAACATCAGGTCCAATTCATAA
This sequence comes from Maratus speciosus, assembly GCA_963932465.1. Taxonomy (NCBI): domain Eukaryota; kingdom Metazoa; phylum Arthropoda; class Arachnida; order Araneae; family Salticidae; genus Maratus; species Maratus speciosus. Next base: position 283,596,741 of record OZ010794.1, on the reverse strand, counting down.
ACGAATCAATCATCATCGTTCAGACTCTAATAACAACAAAGCAAAAAATATACAATCTACAGCTGAAATTCAACATTTTCATAAACATCTATTTAAAAATATGACAATTGAAATCCTTCAAATTCTAAAAAATAAATCAGAACGTCTTTATATGGAATCATCATATATGAAATATTATAACACAATTTATCCTTATGGACTTAACAGTGAAGTATTTAACAGACCTGTCAAAGTCTTCACATCTATAAATAACAATATTGATTATTCTCCAATTTATCCTACTCTTAATCATAATTTAAATGCTAAAACAACACGTAATAAACGCGGAAAGGGTTCATCATTAGTTGTAGTTTCCAAAAAATCTATCACAAAACAAATTAATGATCTTCAACGAAATTACTTAGAGAATTATAACTGGTTGTTAATTCGAAAAAACATCTTTGCTATTAAAAAGAAACAGCTTGTACAACATTTAAATGTCTTTCTAAGTAAATCTTTCTCTAAACATTTCTCTGATATTTACTTTGACCTTATTATGAGTAGGGTTAATCTTTTAAATATTAATTTACAAAAAAAAACCCACAAAATTCAGAACATGAATACTCAAATGATAATTACTTTTTCAAATCACATATTTAATAAAATTAATATCAATTCTATAATTAATGATAAAAATTGTTTTTTTCCTATCAATAATCTTCATATATCAAAATCTTTTAAATATCCGAATACAATTAGGAGAAAGATTTTTAACTACAATACATTTTCAAAAAATACATCTGCTGCAAGTAATTTTCCGTGTAACTGCAAAGACCCCACTCTAAAAAAATACATAAACAATGATCATGGACATATAATCACTGGAAATCTTGATATTGTTCATGATTTTAAATTGAAACAACTAATGGGTTATGGTACTAAATATAGACTTCCATCTAAATTTAATGTTAAATCTATTATCAAACAGTTTACATATGATATTGATATTTTTATTTATAAAATTTCTATCTCTTATAATAAGCCTATTGAATATTTTAATCAATGGAAGATATTAGTAATTGAAAAATTAACTATGGCTTTAAAAAATAATATTCCTGATTTGGTTTCTATTAATACAAAGCATTATTTCCAACAAATTACTAAATTACAAAAAAACTACGTTATTACATATGTAGACAAATCTCCTAACAATTATGCTATTATATGTAAATCATATTATCACCAACTTCTTACAAATTCTATTTCTTCTAATAAGTCATTTCAAAAAACTAATGAAACTGTAATTGTAAATAATCGTAAAATTCGAAGTTATTATAAACTATTAAATATTTTATCTACTAATTTTAATTATCCATATTTAGTTCTTATTCCCAAATTTCATAAAACTCCTATTAAATTTAGGACTGTTACTATTGGTTGTAATACATATAATAATAAAGCCAATACACTTCTCTTAAATATTCTTAATCAATTATATGTACTTACTACAAATAATGATAATACACATTGTATAAAAAATAGCTATCAACTTGTTAATATTTTAAAAAATCTTCATTGTGTTTATAATATAACGACATATGACTTCAAAGATCTTTTTAATAATATAGACCTATTAGATTTACATAAAATTATAAATGCATTATTTAAAAAATATTATAAAAAACTGGAATTACCATCTAATATAGATAGTGCATATTTTAAATCTTTAACTAACTTCATTATCTATAATAATTATATATTGCAAGATAATACTTTATATTTACAGCATGTTGGTATACCACAAGGCGGTTGTACTTCCAGTTTACTCTCAGACTTATACTTATATCATTATGAACGTAATTTTACTAATAATAATCTACATTTATATCGTTATATTGATGACATCATTTTAATTGATACTGATCAATCTGCAATTACTCGATTTCCAGTTGATTATCCCACTAATTTGGAATTAACGGAAAACCTTTTATCTAACAATACAATTAACTTCTTAGATATTAAAATTACAATAAAAGACAATAAAACAATCACAGATTTATATGACAAACGTAAAGAATTTAAATTCAAAGTTAATACATTTACAAATTTTAAATCTTGTCTACATCATTCTGTATTTCGGAATATAATACTTAATCATTTATATAGAATAAAATGTTTATGTTCTTCTCCTCTAATTAACAATAATATTAAAAAACTAATTTATGATGCATTAAATCATGGTTTTCCAAAAAAATTCATATATTCATTAATATACAATTAGTACTTTTCTTACATGATCTATTAAAACAAATTAACACATGCGTAAACAAAATTACAAAAAAAATATAAAATAAAAAAATATCTATAAAAAATTAAAAATTGTAAAATAATATAAAAAAAATATTATAGGTTGGTTGGGTGGGTAGATGTTAGAGTACGGAGGAGGGTGGTGTTGTCTGGATAATACACAATGGTTAATTATTTAAAAAAAAAAAAAAAAAAAAAAAAAAAAATTGGGGCTCTTGTATTATTACTATATTTTTGTTACGTATTTTATATGGATGTTGATTTGATATTTTATATGTAATTGGAGAATTTCATTAATATTATAATTAGCCTAATTATTGATTAATCTAATTTACAATTATTTGTTATTAAATTTTAAATTTACTAAGGACAATATCATATTAATTACTAATAGTATGCCATTCTTATAGTGAATAATATACATATAAGTATGTATAATATAAATATAGTTATACTGTATGCATTAAAATTGGGTAATTATTATTATTATTATTACTCTATTCTTTTTAATATTTATTATCGGTTTAATGTTTTTTAATGTCCCACATTCATACTTTATGGTTTTTTATGGATGTCTGAAAATGATCCACACTCTATATTTGTGCTTTTTAAGTAATGGGTATTTAAGTATCATTTAACCTTCTATTTACTTCCACATGTTTTTATTTCCTGTTCATTTTATAAATATCTGATATATAATTCATTAAAAAATAAGTTTTATATTTAATAATTATTTATATTAATTATTACTGAATTTTATTTTGTTTTATAGCATATAGCTATATGCTATATATTATCAATGTTCTAGAATTATTTATTTCTTAGTTTAGTTTAAATAAGTTAGCTAATAGAATATATTGTATGCTTTTAAATTTTATTTACAATAGTTTTTAAATACATTGTGTGGTTTATATTCGGTTTATAATTCTCTATATATAAGGATATGTTTGGTTTTGCTGTTCATACAGTTATTTACATTCAAATGCTTACAATTATTTATACAGTTATTTACATTCAAATGCTTACAAATATTTATCTTGCGTTAGTTGTTTAATAGTAGTAATACTAGATGGCAGCACTAAATTTGTCTCTTTAAGCTAGCTTTAATTTTTAATTTTTCTAGCTCCATTTCAGTTATAATTTAATACACCAGGGGGTATTTTTAGCTAAATTTTGACGATATTGTTAAACTGTTATTAATTAATTTAATAGTGCATTTTAAATAATGTAATTAATATCTATTTATTTTATATTAGATTAAATGTGTTTAACAAGGTATTTCAAATTTTATTTCAAAATGTATTAACTGCATCCTTTGGTATCATTTACTGTGATTTCTTAACTGTTTTATTCACCTTAATCTTTTTTGATATACTGGCAGCCATGTGAGCGTGGATTTTTGTAAAATACTGAAATATTAATCGGTATGGTGTTTATTATTTATATTTTATATCCTATAAATATTTAAATACGTTTTATTGATTCTTCCATTTCATATTATTTGTTTCTATTCTGCTTTCATTTTTAATCAATTCACTTGATTTTATGGTTGTTTGGGCACAGGGGAAAATAACTTTTAGCTTTAGCTTATTTTTCCCACAGAAAACAACCATTTTGCTTATATCATTGAATTCTGTGCCCTTGATAAAGTAATTCAATGTATAAGCTTTTCAATTTTTGTCGGTGTCCACTTTTTTCTTTTTCTTCCATAATAATTCTTATATTAAATTTTTTAATACTTACAGCTTTAATTCATAATAATTGACGGTGGAAGGTTATGTTTAATTAATGGTTATATATATATATATATATATATATATATATATAGCCTAAAATTTACATTGTGATGAACTTAAAGCTATATATTTTTGTTTAGTGATGGATTTTTAAGCTATTTTAGGAATATTTGGATAGAATAAATATGGTTTAAAAATAAAAGCAAACTTTCGTTCATTAAATAGAAATTTATTATGAAAAAACTTAGTGAGAGTGTTTCAAGACAATATCCTCAGTATTTTGTTGAACATGCCTTAACGTCGATAACGGCCTGTACTCTTTTTTTGGCATGCTCTGTATACATTTTGTTTAGATTTTCTGTCATTCCTGATCACGATGCCAGATCTTTAACATGACTTCTATCGAATTTCTTCTGCTTCTTGTGTTTTCTTTCGATACATTTCGCTTTAGAAGCTCCCAGGCGTTCTGGATTGGGTTTAAATGCGGAGAACTGCCCGGCCATGGCAAAATATTTACCTTATCCTTAGTTAAGAATTCCGTTATTGTCTTCACTTTATGAAATGGCGCCGAGTCATGCATGAAAATACATTTAGAGGTATCGGGAAACAATTTCTTTAGTTGAGGGATCAACCTTCCTTCCAATTCTTTTTTACACTGAACCTGATTCATCATGCTATCCACGTTGCAAAGATGGCCTGTACCACTTACACTGATGACAGACCACACCTGACCTTAAGTGAGTGCTTGACTGTCTTTGTAATACAGTCCGGTTGACATTTTTTGACTTTTCTGGGCGGAACAAATGAAGACTTGTCCATCATTATTTTGATTTGAGACTCGTAGGAGAAACAAACATGAAAAAATTCACAATTAGTTCAGAGGGACAAGGTGAAGAATTGAAATGTGTATAATACGCAAAACACAAAAATGAAAAACTACTCTATTCACATTTCCCAGTCTTCAGCGGCCATGTGTCGATGTTGTTTAATCCAAGAAGAACGCTCCAACTTCAGAGCTGAAGTCAGTTTGGGTTTCTTGGCTGGTCTGTGGTATTCAAACCCCAATTCTGCAACATGGCGCCTTGTTGTTCTGGTAGAAATAGCTATGCCAGCTTAATTTATGATTCTTGTCAATGTTTTTGTGCACTTTCGTCTGTTTTCATGATAAATGAAACGGATTTTTCATTCATCTCGAGGCATAGTGAGGCGCCGGCACCCACAATTTCCATTCCTCTGACTCCATATGGCAGCTATTTTATCAAGTTTAGATTTTATTTTGCTTACAGTCATAGTGGATGTATGTATAAGAATAGCAATCTGTCTTTGTGAATAATGGGAATACTTCAACAATGCAGTGATCGCTGAAATTATCACCGAAGGCAAATCTTTAATTTTCCCCATTTCTAACAACTGTTGCTAAAGTCTAACACTACCAAAAATGGAGAATTACAATAATTAGAATCCACTATGTACTAATACGCACACATTTCAACAGAACTCACCATAAGAAATCGAAAACCGTGTCTTTCCAGAACATCCCTAATGAACGTTTTACACCAAGGAACACTTTCCTAGTTAATGACACCTATTAAATGTCAACTGTCAGTTACGTCAGTACTAAAACATGAAGCCAACATTGCCAGCATTTAAATCCAAAGACATATGGAGAAAACATTTACAAATTTAAGCCAATTTTTAAGTGTAGAATTTAAAAAAGTAAGAAAACTTACAGTGTAACTAATAATTTGGCCACCCGCTGTATATATATATTATTCTTGCATTACCTTTAAAAAATCTTCTTTTCCATCTCTTCGTTGACAGTTTCTAAAATTTTACTATTCAAATTTCAAATTCTAAAATTATTAGATAACAAAGTATGTTTTCTGAACTTGTAGTTTAACTTAACTACCAAATTCATCCAAAAATCTTTGGGAGAAGGGCGATAGTATTACAAAATTTAAAATTTTGTCGCCAAGGTTAACATTCTATATAAATTTTCTTTTTAATAATATTCTCTATATTTTACTGGCTTATTAAATTAAAACCCTATTCTTAAACTAATCTATCAATCTCCATATGTAAAGTATAAGATCTTAATCCATTTAATAATATTTATATCAAATTGCTTAAATCTAAAAATGGCATTAACTACTTATATTCCTTAAACAAACCCCTTTATATATTAAAATCCCTATTAAAATTTGCTATTATTTCTCCTCTAAATTCTTTAATTGCTAAAATGTCATACTTCATAATTTATCCCATTCTAAAAAACCTATTTATTTAAAATCATTTTTTTTATTAACCCTCTAATTCCCACTACAAGAAATTGCTAAGGAAAAAATTATTTTTTAGTTCATTTATGTTATTGTAGGTCAAATAAAGTAAAAAAAAAAAAAAATGTGATTTTATTATTGTTAGGTAATGGCAACTTTAAAATATTGAATTAGTTAATTTTTACTTAAAAACAATTTTAATTTATCCTCCAGAAAAAATCATTAAAAAATATCAATAATAAAATATAATATCTTAATTTTAATACTTTCAGCCAAAATAAATATTTCTTATAATAATTTTTAAATATAAAATTCAAATTATCACATACGATCTTTTATTTAAATCTTTATTACGTTTTGTGGCAGCAAACGGGAACAGCCAATCAGATTCTTTCTCGCCCAACGACAATTTCTTGTGAGCATCGTCCCTAGCGTGACTCCCTCTCTTGCCGTTAAAAACTTGGTGCGAACAGGGCGTTTTAGCCCCCACCGGTGTACTGTATTTTTTAAATCAGTACAACGGAGAGAGCTTATGTTCCAATTATTTAATATGAAAAGTTTTTTAAACAACAACAAAAAAAAAAAATAATAATCTCAAGTGAATGACGTAATATGAAAAATCCTTTAAATAAAAAAAGATTTCAAGTGAATGACATGCATACTCTGCTTGTGTTAATATGGATGATGGAAGACCGTTGGAATTTTCCAAAATTCACCATACAGAGAAACTCATGAAAGTTTCATGATATAGCATGAAAGACAAGTGTCATCGGCAATCTGAAGTAGTGAGTGCTTGGTCACGAATAGTAGGTGTTATTATCAATCCCCGATCGATGGCCATCAATGAAAAGTCACTTCAGGTGTCGGTTCACCAATTCTCATCAACGCCATTTGACATCCCATAAATATTTATTTACAAAAACTAAATATTGCCTATAATGACGGATGTCTATTTACACCCATATCCTCTGATCAAGGGAAGAAGTATTTAAACCATCTTTTCATTAAACCTTTGATGAGATCATATGGGTCTGTAGTTAAAAAAAGTTTCTGGCTTTTCTTTATTTGAAAGAAAGATATTTATAATATCTGAACTATAATTTATCACTTACGGCTCATTCCACGCCAAATCATCCGGGGTTATGCCTTTACATCTCAGATTTTGTTCAGATTTTTTTTTGTGTGTATAGATACCTAAGAGATGACTACAGCAATTTTTTCAATTTTTTATCTCAAAAATTGACTTCAGGAAAAATATTTGAAATTTGTGCATTTCGTGCGATTCTCAGACCTGCCAACTGCTACGAAAAAATCGTAGTTGCTACGATTTGGACCTATAAACTACGATGCTACGAAAATCGGTCTTAAACTAAGATTTTTTGCAAAAAACACAAACTCATTTTTTGTTTCTCATTGCGTTTTTTATCATGCGCAGCATATTTTTCAGGAGTTATTCTGTTCCGAAATTTCCAAAATTTCAAAGTATTCATTTCCGAAAGTTTTAAAAAATTGGCCATTAGTCCGAAAATTCGGACATTAAAAAATGCTCATGGGAAACAAAAATCTAGGCTGCAAAACAAACTTCTTAACATAATACACTCTTTACGTATATTAGCCACGAGTGAATCGTGTTTCTGTAAATATTTATAGAGGATGTCCCTTTTTTAGAAACAAGGGCACCATTTTAAGAATTTCTGGAGGGAGGGGGGGGGGTGTCTTTGAAGGGCAAGGTTTGAAATAGTGTACAAAATCGTACGATTTGCGATAAACTATCATGCATTTTAACAAATGAACATGTAAAAAAAAAATCAATTTCTTCAATTGGTCGCAGAAGAAAATAAATTTCGTCAAAGGATTGTGGTAAAAACGTGAATTTTGTCAAAATATCGCAGAAAGAAAACGCGAATTTCGTCAAAAGATCAGGAAGAAAATGCAAATTTCATCGAAATATCAGTAACAAAGCGCAAATTTTACCGAAAGATCGAGAAAGAAAACACTAATTTCGTCAAAGGATCGTGGTAAAAAACGTAAAATTCAACAAAGGGGTGCGGTAAAAAATGCGAATTTCGTCAAACGTTCATGCTAAAAAGTGCGGATTTCAACAAAGAATCGTAATAGAAAAATTTGAATTACAATTGTGGAGAAAAAATTGTGAATTTCGTCAAAATTTACTGCACTGGGCTAAAATATTGGAACCAGGCTCCTTTTACAAATGTAAAAAAAAAACTCTGCGAAACGAAAAGAAACTCTAAAAATCATATAAAAATTTTCAGAGGAAAAAATTTACTATATTGAGTTGAAAGACGGAAACCTTATTCCGTTTACGAATGTCAATAGATGGCTGTGAAACACGAAAAACCAACCAACCAACCTCCAGATCAATTTAAATTTTGTGTGCTAAGATTTCTCATTTTCAAAAGTTGGCAGGTCTGGATTCTTCCCATCATTGTGTTAGCATCAAATTGCGTAAAATGCTGTAACTCTTTTATTTTTTAAACTTATACATGATTTTGGTATCAAATTAAAGTTAATTTTTTATTCTTTCTAACTGTGCTATAATATTTACAAAAAAATTATTAAAAAAAAATTACCGTAATTTCGGGGAGATAAGCCGCGGCTTATACGATTTTTAAAGTTAAATTTTGTCGCATGCGGCTTATCTAACAGTGCGGCGTATCTGCCAGGGTTTTTTTTTTCCTTGAAGGAGGCAAGATTTTCTCAATCATTGAGCAACTCATCAAAAATGCAAAGTGATAAAGACAACATTTTCCCTTTTTTATACCTTCTGCAGATCTTCTAGTGCCTCTATCTTATTATCTTTTTGATTTTTTGTAAGCACAAATCTAAATAATTCGCTTGCACAAACTCATACATAATGGGGCACCTAGCATGCAAATGCCGACCCAGTCAATACCACAAAGAACAAAATGATCTTTCTTCTGCTAATATGTAATGTAAAGACAACCTGATCTCTAAAATTCGGACATTTTTCCGATTTCAGATTTATTAATTTTTACAATATGGTGTAGCTGAATTTCCATATTTCCCATGGAATGCAGTTAAACCCTTTTTAAATAAACACTAAATAAATAAACATGGGCATATTCTGGTATATTTTTATGCTGTCTGACAGTTAAATAAAGACTATAATTATTATAAAATCTGTCAGATTAAAAAATGGCATTAAAAAACAGGAACAGTATTTTAACTAAAGTGAGGGAATTTTGCACTTTTTAAACTGTGAGAATGTACTCGATCTGATATGCTGATGACTCGAAGCTTCATATATTTTTAATTCTAATAAAATCACTCAAGTATGTACTTATAATTAAAAAAACAAATATATACACGATTTCGACTGACTCAACTAAAAGATAAACACACTTGATATTCACCCTCTTCCTTTCCGGCAGAATGATCGGCCTAGTAACACATTGCCTTATGACCTTGATGCGTACATTGGCCGATAAGTCGTTTCTCTGTTTTGTTTCTTTCAAAAATGTTTGTTTGAATGCAGCAGAAAAAAGAGATAAAAAGTTTTTTTTTTTTTACAAGCTGAATTTCTGGATTTTTTTTTCCCTTTCCGTAATAACCTTATGATGGGTGTAAATTCTGAGCCAGAAATATTTTTAAAACATGCAAAATTATTTTTTTTTTCCTTATTTTTTCCCCTTGAGATTCTTAAAAATACCTGTTTATGGATTATTCTGGGTATTGGACATCAGTTATCAATTGCTGAAATGTTAAAAAAATATCAACATAAAAAGACTTTGTCAGTTTCCTTATTTTCATTTGAATATTTTTTAATGAATAAATAATTTTAAGGACTATCTATTGTGTACCATATTTTAATTTATTGCGTTTTAGCCCGAGAGAATGCGTGCTGGGGCTGATAGACCCACAGTGCGTATTTTTTTTACAACTGTCACCACTATTTTTTCAAAGTAATCTTCAACTTATTTTATTGCAGAATTGTCCGTCTAAATAAGGTGACGATTATTATTTGTATTTATTGCTGACAAAGTAAAAACCATTCATACCCTGGGTATGCGCGCATTCTCCCGAGTTAATATGTACATTAAATTTCAGCATAAGTGTTGTGTGTTAGTGTAGTAGTCCTATTTTAATATTTAATTTGCCTACTTGATCATCATTAATTTGCACTAGGGAAAAAATGCATTTTATATTTTATTATATAGTCATAAAAATAGTTTTTAACAGACCTCCAAAATACGGAAAGTTCGAAAATCCGGAATTGCTGCGTTCCTGCCGATTCTAGATTTTTGAAGTTCAAATGTACTTGCAGGTGTGATTATTGAAGAGATGTAATCAGGCAATTTTTCTTTTCCTGCACTGTGGCATACGGAAATTCGATTCAAAACGCAAACTTTGAGAGCATTTTCTGAAAAATCTTCTGCCTTTACCGAAAAATGATAGAAAAAAAAAAAAAAAAACAGTTTGATAACATAGTTTCTGAATCTGAATAAAAGCATCTGCAGATTTGATATGTTTATGGAAAAAATGAATTTAAAAATGTGCCAGAAGAAAGTAGCCAGATTGGATTTTAAAACAGCCTTAATTGGCAGAATTTATTATTTTCCTCACAACTGTAGTTATTTTTTATAAGAAAGAAAGCATTTATGAACTTTTAGAATCAGTTTTTGAAGTCCGAAGATAGGAAATCTCATTGTCGTTTTCATGATAACGGTCATCTCTGATGTCGTGTAAAAGCACGCTTTCTTTTTGACCAGAGTAAGGGGTATTCATCAGGAGCCTTAATCAGTAGAATGGAGAAAGGGAGAAAGTATTTTCTTATCATTTTTCAGCGTAAACCGGGATAGAGAGAGGGAAGCATAGGATTATTTTCTTTTACTGTTTGACAGCCATTCAAAGAGCGTGCTACTTACTATTTCTAGTTAAATTTTAATTACAGATTTTCTTTAAAATTTTCAATACTAAATTTCTTTATTTTTGAAATATGGCTCTTTAAACTCGCAGCAATACAGAAAGCTGTATCAGTTGGAAATCATGCTGCAGCGGGGGAATATGGGGTCGATGAACGCTGTATTCGGCGGTGGAAAGCTGAAAAAGAAGATCTTGCTAAAATGCCTAAGACGAAACGCACCCGAAAGAGGTGCGAAACTTCTCCATCCTTTAGACGTGACAGTAAACAGGGTTTTTAAACACGAAGAGCAAAAGTTATGGGAAGATTAGATGCAGGGCGGGTTTTATGAATTCACAAAGTCTGGAAAAATTAAGAGGGCAAGTTATGAAGAGGTCGCTGCCTGGGTTTCAAAAGCCTGGAACTCTGTGGATGGGAAAGTAATAAAGTCAGGGTTTTCAGAAGTGCAAATCATTGACGAAGGAGATGAAATGTCAAGTAAAAGTGACTTTAGTGATTCCGAAAATGACATAATGAACTTGGAAATGAATTTTTAAACCTGTTTAATTCGGAAAGTGATGATTTTGATGGCTTTCAATAAATTGGAATAAATAAATAATTCTTGTTTAAAAATAAAACGAATTATTTTATAATTTTGAGGAGGAAAATCACTGATGTTCGCAATTACGGATTTAAAGTAAGATCGTTATTATTTTATATTTATTTCTTTATTTAATATTTGTTTTTAATTATTTAATAATTTTTATCATTTAAACATTGGTTATTTATAATTATTTTAATTTAAAACTAAGATAAGTATTATGTTGGTGAATAATCTGTAACATGATCAAATTTCATGCTGCGGCGTATCTGATGGTGCGGCTTATATGACGAATTTTTGTTTTTTTAAAACCAAATTTCGCAAATGTAGCGTATATGGTAGGGCTGCTTATCTCCCCGAAATTACGGTTGGTGCCCTCAAAGTGAAATTTTTGGTTTTTAAAAGTGTCGCAATAAATTTGCAATAACGGGCAAGTACCAACAAACACATACTTTAAATTCTAGCATTAGTTCTATCTCAACATGTGTTTTCAGTTTTGAAAATATTAATAGGGTGTTTTTTGTAATTGTTAAATTATGCAAGTTTATTGTTCTCTGATATTTAACGGCGATTATGACTATTCAGCTGCTACTAAACATTTAAAAAAGTGTTGAATTTTAGAAACAAGGTGAAACAATTTGATATTTGGGTAACATATGAATAGACCAATAAACCTATGTCAAATTATTAATTATTTGACTACTTTATAAAACAAACTGTTAATTCATTGTACTGTGCACTCTAAACAAAATTACTTTGAATGTGAAACACGAAGTTTAGAATAAAATATCAACGTAACAGAAGATGTATCATTGCATCAACATGCAAAAGAACATTTAAAAGATTAAATAATTGCAATTTAACTCCACTGTTGAATGAGCACCAATTTATACAAGTCGGAAATTGTACGTCAAATGAGGTGCATTTGTGTTATAATTAATTTTATAAATATTCAGATCTTGTTGCGATAGCTGTTGCATTCTTAAGCAAAAATGCAAAATCTATTAAGATTCTATATATTACATTCAGTAATATGGCAATAATAGGACTCCATTTTAAATAGGAAGTAATCATAATGGCAACCTAGAATCATTAGTATCATGGGATAGCATTAAACTAATTATGTAGGATAGGATTAATTAGAATAAAAATTTTTAATATCCTTTTAAATTTTGATTTGACATTCATAAAATTTAACATGATTCAACAAAATTCTGCAACGATTCTGTATATTAAATGTCAAACCATTTGGTTGGGTAGTTTTTGCATTGTTATATGAGGACAGACAGACGAACGGACCAAATGAAGACTATAGGAGCTACGTATTTATATAATTTGACATTTCCCAATAAACCATAATGTAATGGAATACTTTTGAGTATCTCTGTAAATAAACTATGAACGCTACATACATTTTCAATACCGAACATGGAATAGTAAATCTCAAAAACATTATCAATTACAGAGCAATCCAACTACATTAAGGCAAGTTGTGTTCAGACAGACAAACCAAATTCATAAAACACTTAACTATGTTGGAAAGTGTTAAAAACGCATTGTAGATTGAAATTTCATTTTCAGTGATTTATACGAATAGACGGAAGCATACTTGAATACTTTTGTACAGCCCTGTAATTTACCTACTATCTTTATATATATACACCATAATTTAGCTAAAATTTACTTAAGACTAAAAATGATTAAAACTACTGAAATCGCACTTCCAGAGATTATCATCCATCGAAAATTATCGATTATCATCCAAAAAAATTGTATGCAGTTATTTATGGAAAAAAATGGTAGGTAGAGAAAGCGCAACAATGTTCTATGAATGCAAGGGATGCAAAAATCCAATTCATGCATCCTTGAAGACCTTCCAAAACATTTATATGACCAACACCAAGTGACAATTGTTGGGTACCTTTTGAAAACATTATACAAGAAGTACCCGTGCTTCATTAACTTCAATGTCAGGCAGAACATATGTTCTGGAAAAAAATATTCAATAATTAATTGTGGAATCAGTTAAAAACATTTTATAAATCAGCACCCAAGCAACAGATATAAACAGTTAAAATGTAATTCTTTAATATTTTAAATGTTTCTTTGCATGTTGATCCAATGAAACATCATCTGTTACATTGATATTTTATTCTAAACTTCGTGTTTCACATTGAAAGTAATTTTGTTTGGAGTGTACAGTGCAATGAATTAAAAGTTTATTTTATAAAGTAGTCAAACAATTAAAAGCTTTGCATAAGTTTATTGGTCTATTCATGTGTTGCCCAATTATAAAATTTTTTCACCTTATTTCTAAAATTCAACACTTTCTTAAGCGTCTAGTAGCAGCTGAATAGTCATAATCACCGTTAAATGTTGGAGAACAAGAAACTTGCATAATTTAACAACCACAAAAAACACCCTTTTAATATTTTCAAAACTGAAAACACATGTTAAGATAGAGCTAATGCTAGAATTTAAAGTATATGTTTGTTGGTACTTGTCCATTATTGCAAATTTATTGTGACACTTTTAAAAAACAAAAATTTCACTTTGAGGGCTCCTAATTTTTTTTATAATAACTTTCTTGTAAATATTATAGCACAGTTAGAAAGAATAAAAATAATTAATTTCATACCAAAATCATGTATATTGTTTCAAAAATAACAGAGCTACAGCATTTTACACAATTTGATGCTAACACAATGTTGGGAAGAATCGCATGAAATGTGCAAATTTCAAATATTTTTCCTGAAGTCAATTTTTGAGATAAAAAATTGAAAAAATTACTGTGGTCATATCTCTTAGGTATCTATACACAAAAAAAAATATGAACAAAATCTGAGACATAAGGGCACATTGAATATTTTATTTTGTGTGATTTGGCATGGAATGAGCCAATTCTGAAATTTTTGGGCAATCAATGATGGTGATTCAGAGGCCCAAGTTATTTTCTTTTTCCATAATTCTTGTAATAGTATTTTAGGGGAAAGAATAACTGGACAAGTGTAACCGATGGGGTAAAAAATTTTGTAAACATCCCACAATATTTCTCTTTTAGTGATGGGTTCATCATCTTTATTAATTTCCTTTACATCTATAGAAAGAACATCTATGGTTAATAGCAGAATGAGAATAACTGTGCTCCCATCCTCATAGGTCAAATTTAGCTTGGCTAAGGATATATATTTTGTCTCTGTTATAAAATTACTGAGTTGTTCCTCATTGTCAACACTAGTAACACAATTATCGATATAAAAGGATTCCAAAAGTCTAGAAACTGTTTCCTGCATAGAGGGAAGTGACTTTTTAAAGTGGTGTTGCAAAGTTGCTCCCAATAATAAATAGGGACAACACAAAAAAAAAACTATTCGATGTTTGAAAAAATTTTTTTTTTTCAGAATTGACCCCCCCCCCCCCCCCCCTCCCTTTCCCCATAAAAATCTTTAAAAAGTTCTGTCATTTTCATTTAAGCTAATCTGTAAAAGGGCTTTTCTTATGTCCGAAATTACACCAATTTTCTTCACTTGGAACTGATTTATCAATGAAGGGATAATTTGTACTAAATTGGGGCCTTTCAACAAACAATCGTTAGAGTGAGCCTTTTTCCCTAGCCGACCCATCAAAAACGCTATTCGGGTTGTGGAATTTTCTTTTATGACTTAAATTCTGCTGACTTCGATAAAAGGAAAATGGTACTTGAACTAAAATTTCGAAAAAATTTATTTAGACTTACTAAGATAAAAACAATTCTAAAAACTTGGGAGGCAGATAGAGGCAGATAAATTAAATTGGAATGAAAATATAATAATCTAAGCTACTATTTAATGATATCAAAAATTGAGCTTAATCTTGCTTTATCATATAACTTCTTCTACGTTAAAAATGAAATATAAAAGTTAAAAACATGCATAAAATTACTTAAAAGGTACTAAAAACTTATAAAGATGTTAGTATACCCCGAGAGTTTTTGAACGCACATGCATTCATTTTCAAGGGGAAAAGATGACTCACCTTTTCCCAGCAGGAACCCAAGGTTGGCCTTCGCTGCCTCAGAAAGCCGGGACCCTTTTCAAAAGTTCTATTTCAGATATCCCTTTTTTATTTTAATATAAATCGAGATTTTAAATATTCGCAATTAGTTTTGAAAAATTGACGGTCAGCCCGGGCTGGTCAGCTACTTTACAATACATTGATGGAACAGTGGCGCAGCAATTGAGCGATTGTCACCACTAAATTTTTATATTATTCTTCGCCTTCAAAAATTTCAGAAATTCTGCCCTGAAGTTAAATGAAGAATACTAATAAAATTTTGCAGTGTCAATTGATTCTCTGCTCCTACACTGTTCCATCACTGACAATATTTTCAAGCAATTGAATTAATCTTTAATATTTTGGGTTACACGTAAACAAACAAATACTGAATTTTTTATAACGTTTTAGAGTAATTGAGCTTTTGTATTTGGGTTACATATATTTAAAAATATTCATGATCCATAAAAAATCTGTAAATTGAATTAAATTCTCAAACAAACATTACTGAAAGTACTGTTTGTTTTCCATTAGACGTTGGAACAATCGAATATGTGATGTTTAGAGGTTAAATTGCAGTAAAAGCAAAATTTATGGTTAGGTTATTACCACTTGCAATATGATGCCAGCATTATTCATAGACATGTTTTTCTTTATAATATTACATTAACCCTTTGAGGGGCAAGCAATAATGTCTCTGTAATTTTGAATTCTCACCGGAATAATAGAAAAATTTTATTTTAAAATAAGAAAAAGCATTTTTCAACATTTTGCCTTCAAAGTTAAAAATACAAAATTTAGTTAAAAGTTTGTGGTGCGAATCTAGTTTAAATTAGGTGGGATATAATGCATCCCACCGCCCCCCATGCTTGAAAATTACTTTAAAATCCATTAAAATCAGAAAATTGAGGTACAATTTTGTAATAAATTTCATTTGGAAATGTAATAAATTTTGTAATTTTTTTTTTTTTTTTTTTTTTTTAAATTCTGAAGTGTAAATAATGAATTTGTGTGATGTGTAGAAGTTAAGAAAAATTACAGTAAAGGTACTATTTAGGTACAATTAGTTCGTTGCCATCATCAGTATGATGTCAGCGTTACTCACTCACATATTCAGTGTTGAATTCAGGGGTGGCCTCTGACAGGATACCTGGTGTCCATACTTTAATCTCATCACTCTAACTTCATTCTGAATCCTGATTTATATTCATATCTTTATTTTCATCTAGTTTAATCTCATATCAGTTTTTCATATATTACAATTCCTACTTTGTTTACAATAGCTATCTCTTTATTCATAAAGAAAAAAAAAAGTGAATATCTTTATTTTATTTTCACTTACCATTATCAATATAATAAGTCCATTAGATACTTCAAGTTCTTCTTTCCTTTTCCCTGTTTGTAACGTATTCCTTTAACTACTTGCAGGAATAGTTTATCAATCGCGGCACTCATTTCCGAGCACACGGTTTACAGAAATCATGTGGCGTACTAAGAGATTCTAACACGTGACGACAGATGGCGTACCTGTCTGTCTTCTCCTGTGTTTCTCTCCCGTGATTGGGCGTTAGTCATTGGATCCTTCCCGAAGTCGGAAGTGATGTTACGTACCAGAAATGATGCTGCGTAGTGATATGCATCTCATTGAGGACGGAGTGTATATTCTGTCATTCTCGTGAATTCAGTAGCTTCGTTTTACTGATCATCTGCTGTGTTGTCTTATGACTCGGAAAATGCTGGTCATGTTTGGGAGAACCGGGGAATGAGTATATTTGGGATGCAGAAGTATTTATTAAGGAAGTGAAGCATGTTTAACTGGGTTTTTATCGTCATCATATTTTTAAATCGTCTTCATCGTAATAGTATTGGAAATACGTTTGTTTAAAGTGAAAAGCGTTAAGTCACCTCTACAGAAAGATGATGTTGTGTTATTTGAAGTCTGATCATCTTCGTCATTTTGTCAAGCCATTTTATTTCTACGTTATGTGAATTAATTAGTTAAGGACTTTGACAAATGGACATTTACCATGGCGGCCGGAGACACGTTTTCACATTTCTAAACAAACAGGTTTTTATTTAAATTTATCTTTTCCCTTCTTTCAGTGTTAACTCTTTTTCTCCAGATACATCTTTTACTTTTCAGTTGTTCCGATGTAATCGGTAACATTGTTTAACATCTATTATCTTGCTTACGTTATTTCATAGTCACGGAGCTTTAGTGTAAGAAGGCGTTTACCTAAACTGCCGTTTTGAAGTTGCCGGTGGCTGATATCGAGACGTTATGCAATTGATATATTGGATAGTGTTAGTTATTTCCTAAGGAGCAGAGTCAGATAATATAGACGAACACGCGAACGCCGTTCGCAGAAAATTTTCAAAGTTTGCAGACAATTCTCATGGTTCCTTTTTTTTTTTTTCTTTTTTTACAAATTTTTCATAAAAAAAATTATTAAGACCCCAAGCGAAGAATCTGTGCGAGGCTCGTCACAGACTTGTGAGAAGGTCTGCAGATAAAAAAAGCTATCTAGAAATTATTTGCCATATACCATGGAAGAAGCGCCCTGGCTTATATATTTTTAAAACTTAAAAATATTGGAAGTATGGGGCTAATGCCGGAATGGCAGGTACAATGCTTTTTTTTTTTTTTTTTTTTTTTTTTTTGCCAGGACCGGTAGCAGAAACAGTACAGCACCGAAGAAGGTGCTGCAGGTTTTTTTAGGCTTTGCAGATTAATTTAACAGATTAAAAATATTGTGTTGAAAAGTAAATGTTAAATGTTGATCTCTTTTAAATAAAATTTATTTGGTTGGAAATTTTAGCGAACGTTTATGCGCTTATTTAGCATTTCTCTGCGATTTGCAGTGACTTTTTTACATTCGAAAGGGGAATTCGGTTTTAATATCTTAGTAAACATTATCGTCTTTTCAATAAAGTCTAATTCAGAAAACTAGAGGGGGGGGGGGGGGGGTTGAGAGCATGCAACGTAATGTGAGGGACTGGAAAGAGGACTTTTTCACTTTTGCTGTTAGTGGCAATATAGGACTTAGGAGGGGCATGGCGTTTTTCTGCAGAAAATTTTTAAGAAATTATTTGAGTTTGCAGACAGTTTTACATTTTATCTAAGTCTGCTAAGGAGGAAAAGTCAGGTGATCTGTAGGGGGAGTGTGGCATTTAAATAAAGCTAAATCTTTTAATAAGTCTTATGAATATATAATACCCAAGTTTATTTTACAGTATCATTTAATCTTTTCCGATTTCTATTTGTGGCTTCTTGCGGTGCTGGTTTATAATATGATTTACTTAATAGATTTTTTCCAGTTAATATTTATAGTAAATGAATTTCAATCTTAAAGTAAATATATTTAAAGTAAAGTAATATCCTTTCAAGTTTTTGTTTAAAGTTTAATAGAATTAATAAAGTAATAGAAGTAAAGTTAGTTCAATATACATTTATTGTTTAATTATACAGCTAGCGTTTTAAAAGCAATTTAAAAGTAAATTTATTTTAAACTTTTCTCTGGAATTATATTTGATGCTCCAGTTTATTTTTTTTGTTCAAAGCAATAAGGTATGTTGGGTATGTTGATGTTAAGCTTTAACTTAGAGGACACTTTCTAATTACGTGTTAAGCGATGTCTCTCATGATAGCTAATGGCGTATGTTACGTCCATATTTCAATAGCCTTTGTTTTTAATCTTTTTAGTTATCTTTGTTTTACTTTGTTAATAAATATATTGTTTGTTTTAAATCCTGGTTTGTTCTCTTTCAAACACTGGTTACACTTTTCTATTTCAGCTTAGTATCAGTACTGCAGTTTGCTCACATTCATTTTAGTTTTAATCAACTTTATATGTTTTCATGGGCAATTACAAACTGGGAGTCAGCCTTAACGTTTCCGCAGATTGCCACTTTTAATATATGCTCTGCTACTTTTAATTCTCCATATTGGGATTACTTTGTATTCCAATATAACAGCCTCCGGGGGGTGGCAATTTTAGGAATTTAGTGGTTCCAATCTGATGCTCATTTCGGGTCGTGTTACTTTTACTGTTTTGCTTTGGGTCCGGTTGACTTCTATTTTTTTTGTATGCTGGTCGGGTTAACTTACAATTTTTTGCTGTTGGTCGCGTTTGGGTCCGGTTGACTTCCACTTTTGCTGCAGGTCGGATTGACTTCTACTTTTTACTTTGTTCTATCTTTACAAGAAAGTATTGGATTAGTGAAAAATTTCGACTTCCGTTTTAGAATACCCAGAACACGATTTGATGGTTTTTAGAAAATGTCTGT
The DNA here is from genome assembly GCA_963932465.1 of Maratus speciosus. Lineage (NCBI taxonomy): Eukaryota > Metazoa > Arthropoda > Arachnida > Araneae > Salticidae > Maratus > Maratus speciosus. Next base: position 283,576,641 of record OZ010794.1, on the reverse strand, counting down.
CTGTGAGTCTATCTGTCACTCTGTCACTCTGTGAGTCTGTATGTGACAAAAATTTTGTGGGCGCTCTATCTCAAGAACTAATGCACGGAATTTCACAAAACTTCATATTTAGTTAGACCTTGATATAAACTGGACCTGATTAGTTTTTGGTGAAAATCGCCCAACAGGTGGCGCTGCTATGCAGCATTTTTCACGATTTCTGCAATAGCTATATCTCAAGAACTACTGCACAGATTTTCATAAAACTACAGATTTAGTTAGTCCAGGACATAGTTTGGTGCTGATTACTTTTTGTGAAAATCGCCCAACAGGTGGTGCTGCTATGCTGCATTATTCATGATTATCGCAATAGCTCTAACTCAAGAAAAAATGCACGAATTTTCATCAAACATCAGATTTCGTTAGTAACTGATATAAATTAGTGCTGTCTAATTTTTGGTGTAAATTGCCCAACAGGTGGCGCTGCTGTGCTGCATTTTTCACGATACCCGCAAGAGCTGTATCTCAAGAACTATTGCACGGATTTTCATCAAACTTCAGATTTAGTTAGTTCTTGACATGTATTGACGTATAAATTAGTGCTGTTTAATTTTTGGTGTAAATCGCCCTACAGGTGGTGCTGCTATGCTGTATTTTTTGCGATTTCTGAAATAGCTTTATCTCAAGAACTAATGCTTGGATTTTCAACAAACTTCAGATTCAGGTATACCTTGATATCATTTAGAGCTGCTTATTTGTGGTGTAAATCGCTCAACAGGTGGGCTGCTATGCTACATTTTTCAGAATTTCTGCTATAGCTCTATCTCAAGAACTAATGCTCGAATTTTCATCCAACTTCAAATTCAGATATACTTTGATATGAATTGGTGCTAAATCGTTGTTATTTCTTGTACTACTTAAATGATTTAATTGACGTGTTTTATATAGAAGAAAGTTTTGTGATGGCCACAACATACTATTTTTCTTTGGGTCCGGTTGGCTTCTACTTTTTGCTGCGGGTCGTGTTGACTTCTGCTTTTTTGCTTCTTGCTGCCACTCGCCATTGCGCCAAAACACGAAAAAATACTTCATTTGGCGAGTAAACGAACAATCAGACTCGCCAAATTGCGAGTGTTCAAACTCTGCTCTTTGCATGTGTGTGGGTCATTACAGTAGAGATTCTTAGCCGCATTACTGAATGATTGATGCCATTTACGTTGCTCTATTTATAGAGACACTGACTCAACACCAGTTTAATTTAGAAACAGCCAAAGACACATTATGCGGTAGTGGTAGGTATTTCTCTATTGTCAGTTAATCACTATCTATCCGCAGACGTCACGCCAGTAAAAACACAAACAAATCACTTTCATCAATCGCCAAATACAGAAAAGTTTTGCCGGAATGGGGCATTGAAACTAGCTATTAACCACTATTTATTAGTTGCATGCCAGGTATCATTAACCGGTCAATTTTTTTTATCGGTTAGAGTGAAAATCTCATAGCAATTTTTAGTGTATATTTTCGCAACGTTCAATCAAAGATACCTGTTTTGAATTTTTATTTAGACTGCTAAAAGAATGTCCGAAACATTTACCCATTTAGGAGACATTTAGAATGTACTTATTTTTCATAGTTTCTGTAGTGGATATTCGAATTTCTGTTTTATAAGCAATTACAAAAGATTGGGTTATTTTAGAACATATTGAAAAAAAAAGGTATTTTGCTAACTTTTTTTTTATTTGGCTACTGTTTTCTATTTCTTATTCGCCAGATCACTAACGTTGGTCAAAAGCCAGCGAGAACCTTGGCTGCAGGTATGGTTTGAATCCGGTTGACTACTATATTATGCTGCTGATCGAGTTGACTTCGACTTTTTTGCTGCGAGTCAGGTTGACTTCTACTTTTTTGCTGCGGGTCGGGTTTGGATCCGGTTATCATTTTTTTCCTGCTGGTCGGGTTAACTTATACTTTTCTGCTGTGGGTCTCATTTGCAGGGATGCAAGTGCTGCGCATTTTGCGCATATCTGCGCAGAGATACAATTGCTGCGCATGTCTGCGCCGAAATAGCGTTTTTCCTTAAATTTGCGCCAAACCTGCGCCAAAACATAGTTAAGTACCAAAATGAAATTTAGCACGATTTCGTCGATCCTAGAAACAAAAACAAATTCCATTTTTAACTTTTTCCAGGTGGTAAATTTCCCCCTAGAAATACATTAAAATCCGGGCCTTTATGTGATTTTTTTCTTCCTCTCTTCGGCAAAAAGTTGGCGGCGGATGTGCTTGGCGTACTCTCGGTATGGGAGAGTCGGTCGCACCCGCAGACTTCCCGATTTTTCTCCCACTAAAATCTCGGAACTTCACTCCGGATGAGAGAAAGAAATCTGAAAGTTGCCAATTAAGCGATCGCCGCCAAAAAACGACACCCTCTTGATGGTGAAAAAGGAAACGTGTTGGAATTGTCTTCTGCCGGAAAGAACAATGGGATTCTCTCTACGTATCCGACGTCACACCTCTTGGCGGCGCATGTGTGGAATCCTACTAATCTTAGTCGAACAATGAGATTCTATCTGTGATTTAAAAACCAAAACCGAAGCTGCGATGTCTCTACATGGCAAGCAATCAGGTAAGTCTAATTATTTTTACAGCAAATTTAATAGTTTTATGATGTGAGTTATTAGAAAACTTAAAAAAAAATGTTCAGAGCAAGCTTAATATAATAATTTATTCAATATAATATGTAAAATAGGAGTTTGGTTAGGCTGAGAATAATATGGCAAAATAAGAATTTTACAGTATTTTCAGAAAAATAATTCACTTTAACAACAAAAAAGAAAACACCGTTCGATTTCTTTTCCTCTGCATGAAAATTCTTGCAGATTTTTATTATTTAGTCGCCGTACGCGTTAGTGTTCTGTTTTTGAGATATTCTTTTCATACTTCCGATGTTCTTTTTATTCATTTAACATAACTGTTTTCTATACTATTTTATAATTTACTGTTCGCAAAGCGTATGTACATCGTGAGCGTCCATAAATAGTTAATACGGCGATTGTTATAAAGCGGCGCGATCATAATACATACGGGACCCTGAACCCTTCGCGCCCATATGGATGGTGATCTTTCGGGGGGGGGGGGGGGGGGGGGGAAAGCCTTGCTACGTTTATATATATATATTAAAAATCTGCATGAGGGTCGTCCGCGTATTCGCGATTTTACAACTTTTTCATTTTTCTGCGCCGTTTTCATTCGAAAATTTGATGCAGTTTAATCTCTAAATGTGTTAAAATGAAAGTATAATTTTGTAAAAATGTTAAATATTTGACAAAAACAACATTCATTTGTAGTGTTGGTGGCGACAGAAGGGGGGGCTTGCGCTTTCTTCCGAGGATCCACTATTTTTCGCTTTTTTCCGATTTTTTGTTGTTTGTTTCTCGCAGGGGTCATTTGTTCCAAAAATTTAAAAATCGGTCCGAAAATTTGACATAAAAAAAATACTAATTTCAAAAAATGGCCGCCAAAAAAAAAATTCGTCAATCGTTCGCAAAAATAGTTAATTTCGAAAAGGATCGCTGAAAAAAAGCAAATTTCGTTAAAGTATCGCAAAAGAAACGTAAATTTCTTCAAAGGGCTGCGAAACAATGCAAATTTTGTCAAAGAATCGCGGAAAAACTCCGAATTTCTTCAAAAGATCGCTGAAAAACCGCGAATTTCGTCAAAAGATTGTGGGAAAACGCGAATTCTGTCAAAGGATCGTGAGGGTAAAATGCGAATTTCATCAAAAGATCACAGAAAAACGTGAATTTCGTCAAAGGATCGCGAAAAAAACGCGAATTTCGTCAAAGGATAGCTAAAAAAACGCGAATTTCGTCAAAGGATAGCTAAAAAACGCGAATTTAGTCAAAGGAGCACGAAAAAATTTGGTGCAACATTATTTTTCACCAGCTTTTCTTTTGCTGAATAGCAGGTTAAACATTAGCTAGCCATGTTTATTAAGTGATGGTTTGAGTGAAAGCATGTTAAAATTTGAATTGGACAACTAGCTAAGATTGCTGTGTAAAACATTGCACATCAGAATTATGAACTAAAAATAAAAATTTTCATTTCAGAATTATAGTATTTGTATAAATTATTAATTTGATTCTCTTCCCCCCCCCCCCCCCCAAATAAAGCAGCATTTAAACAAAAATATTGTCTATTTTATTTCAAATAAAATAATCGTATTAATTCAATTGTCTTATAGGTGCGCTATTTTAAATAATTTCTCATTTTCCCATTTCATGTGCCTTTTCTTATTTTATCTTTTTGCAATCTCATGCCTGTCCTCTTAAAGAATCTATCTGAAAATGCAGTAAAATTGTTTTGAACAAATTTTCGGGATATGATGATCGCTGGTTATTCAGTAGCAATCTAATACAACTCAAAATCTATCAAATTAATAGAAAAATAAAAGAAATACTATTAGATTCTTAGACTTTTGGATTAAATATTAATTTTTTCTGAAATTTCCACCTTCTCTTCCCATTGATCAAACCATAAACTTTTTTATTTCTAAAGATATTTCTGACCTGTCATCCTGCAATACCCCTCCCTGAAATTCCTCCCCCCCCCCCCCCCGCATTAATACAAGGCTATAGTCGAGGGGGATTTGGTGGTTCACCCTGCCCCAGAAATTTTGACTGACTTTATTGCTTATATAACTTTAACTTTTAAATTTAGAGTTTCTTTGGAGGGGAAGGCTGTAAACCCCAAACATGTTGGTTGCACTGGACTGCTGAATATTGTTTATGTATGAGTTTATGTATTGAGTCTTCAAAGGTAGATTTGGTTGCTTACACCCCCCCCCCCCCCCCCAACCACCGCCCCTTACATCTATCATTGCTTAGAGTAGTATTTTCCATTTATCTGACAGCATGCTTATTGTTTTTTTTTTCTTTCCAGAAAGATGCACTCGCTTTAATCCAGATATTTTAAAGCAGCGAGATTGCAACAATGATCTAATATCTGATTGGTGTACATCTGGTTTCAAACCAGAAGAAGGGTTATGCACTATATGTGACATGATAATAAAGTGCAACAAACATGGTGTGAGTGCTATTAAACGCCATGCTGAATTAAAAAAACATGTGGAAAACTGTAATAAAATTAGAGATAGTTCTGGGCAAATAAAAAAAAAAACTGTCCAGAAAAGATTGGATTTAATGCAAAAGAACTGCCAGCAGCTCACTGAGCAAGATAAGGTTGCTGTAGCAGATACACTGTTTACTTTAGCAGTTGCAAAATGCAACATTCCATTTTCCTTCAGTAACACTGCTAGTGAAATATTTCCTAAAATGTTTCCAGATTCAAAACTTGCAAGTGAATTTTCAGTTTCCAGGACTAAGCTATCATATATTATTTCAGATGGGATTGGACCATTTCTTAAAGAAAAGTTGATTGAAGAAGTTAATAAATGTGGTTCTTTTTATTCCATTCAAGTAGATGAGACCCCTGTGCATGAAAAAAGAGTACAACAATTTGATGTTCTAATACGTTTTTACAGCGAAGTGCACGAAAAAGTATTAAATAAACATCTAAAATCGTTCCATTTAGGGCATGCAACTAATGATATTCTTTTTGACAGTATTAAGAAGTCACTACATGAATTATCTTCACAAAAAATGGTTAGTTTCTACAGTGATGGACCTAATACAATGAAATTATTGAAGAAAAAATTGCTGGCATTGAACAACAATTTAGTGGATGCAAGCGAGTGCTCACTGCACAAAATCCATAATGCTTTTTCCGAAGGATTGAATGCTTTTGGCACTGATATTGAAAGTATTCTAATTGATATTTATTATTTTTTCAAGAATTCAGCTGTACAGAGCTGTGATTTCAAAGAGTTGCAGAAACAAATGGATTTGCCAGAACACATTTTCATTAGGCATGTGTCAAGTCGTTGGCTTACAATTGAAACTTCGCTGGAAAGGTTTATTGAGCAATTTTCAGCTCTAAAGAAATTTTTTGGATTATCACCACCAGGACGGCAATCAATTCGCCACCAGAAGATTCAGAAAGTTATGAATGATAAAAGCTTATTTGCACAAGCTTTGTTTTTGCAAAATGTTTGCCCACTTTTCACCAACTTTTTAAGGGTATTTCAGAGTAAAGATCCTTTGATTCCAGTGCTTTATGATGAAATGGTGAATTTGGTTAAAGCTATCATGGGTAGATTTCTTCAAACAAAAAGTTTCATGTACAAAACTGGTTTTGATCTTAAAAACTTTGATTTGAGTAAAGGTTGTCACTGGAAAAGGCCAGAAGTTGGTTCAGATACTGAAAAGGAATTAAAGCTTTTAGACGAACAGGGAAGAAAAGAATTCATTATGGGTGCACGATCCTTTTATATTTCCTCGGTGAAATATCTTTTAAGAGTTTTACCCCTTGAGAATAAATTTTTAGAACGTCTAAAATGTATTCATCCTGCGTTTGTAAAAGAAGATTCCCCGGTTTCATGTATAAAAAAAATTGCTAAAGAGTTGGCCAATGTAATTCCGATATCATCAATTTCTTCTTTGGTCGATGAATGGATTATACTCCTAAGTGAAAATATTTCTAGTGAAGGATCATCAACTGAAGGCTCAGACATTCAATGTTTCTGGAACTCAGTATTTTCGGTGACAAAACCAGATGGCAGTGCTAAATTCCAGCACATTCAAACTCTTATAAAAGCATTATTGTCTATACCTCATGGTAACTCTGATTGCGAAAGAGGTTTCAGTGTAAATAATCGACTATTGAGCAACCGAAGTAATCTATCTCTTCACACAATCAGTGGATTGAGAAATGTGAAATCTCATCTTGAGGACTATGATAGTGTCACTCATGTTGATTTATCGAATGATCTATTACGATCAGTTAAAAATGCTTACAAGAATTATTATCGTCGTTTAGAGACAGAGAGACAGAGAAAAGTATTAGATGAACAGAAAAAAGAAAATAATGAAATTAAACTGAAAGAAGAAGAAAAAGAGCTTAACTGCAGACTGGAAGCTTTCCAAAAGATGCTTGAGAATGCAGAAAATTTGATCAAAAATGGACTGAAAAGAAAGAATTTTCCCGATATAGAATCTGGGCAAGTTTTATTAAATGAATCCTCAAGCAAGATTAAATGTATTCTTGAAGATTTAGAAAAAAATAGGCAGGAGCAAGGGGCTCTCTCCAAGAAGAAGAAAATTTAATGCTTTCCAACTTACTTGGAAAGCAATTGGGGGGGGGGAGGTATTTTTTCTTTCATCATTTTCTTTTTGGTTTTTAAATTTCTCATTTTGTCTATATTTTATTGTGAATTCAACATTGGTTTTAAGTATGCTAAATTTGTGCCTTCATGAATAGTTTCAGTAAAAATATTCAGTTGATATTTTGGTCCAAATTTTTATTTTAATGTAAAATTTAATATTTCATAATTATATTTATCAAAATTATTTTCACTGAGCTAAAATCTCATTTTTTTAATGATATAAATTGTTGCTTTATTGGTTTTAATGCTCAGTATTTTTAAATATCTGAATTAAAAACTTGGCTCTAAATAAATGAAAGGTAAAAAAGGGTGAAACATCCATATGATTACTTTTTCGTGTAATAAAAAGTTTGTCACAAACTTGTATATTGATCCATCCATTCATTTAAAAGTAGCAAGTTATTTGAGAATTGTAAAGGGGAGGGAACTTTATATTGACTTATGTCATGAAATTCTTATTTGTAATTATGCTTTTCTGTGTATGAAGGAAGATTATTCACTGCATTGTATTTTAAATAAATTTAAATCTTACTGAGCAAGTTGTCCTTCCATTTTTGTTAGTTTGTTTAATTTTGAAAGTAGAAATCTGAATAATAGTGGATAATACATTCTAAAAAGGATTGGTCTGCAGTATGTTTCTAATTCAGGTTAGTTTTGTTTTAATCATATACGTTTCTTTGATTAGTTAAAATTGCTTTAAAATAATATTTTTTAAACCCAAGTAAACATTTTTTTTCTTCTTGCTGCTAATTTTTCATTATTATTCTAATCAGTACCCAACTGTCGTTTAGAATGTTCAGAGTTAGCAAAAAGTGTGAAGAAATTTTATCCGAGTAATTATTCTCTCAGATGTCAAAATATTCTCAAGATAGCAATCATTTTAATTTTTAGAAGTTTGTTAGCATTAGAATTTAGATCTGCTCCAAAAACAGCTGTAAATGCTAGAAAATTAGATTTTTACTGCTCCAAAAATCGATTTTACTGCTCCAAAATCGGATGTTTGCTGCTCCAAAAATGGATTTTACTGCTCCAAAATCAGGTTTTTGCTGCTCCAAAAATGGATTTTACTGCTCCAAAATCAGATTTTTGCTGCTCCAAAATCGCTTTAGTGCACTTTCATCCCTGCATTTGGGTCCGGATGACTTCTACATTTTGCTGTGGGTCGGGTGTGGGTCCAGTTGACTACTATACTTTACTGCTGGTCGGGTTGACTTCTACTTTTTTGCTGCACCTAGTGAGTTTTGTTTGGGGCAGTTGACATTCAGTATTTCGGGTTTAGGTAGTTTCGGATTCGGTTATCACTCTTGCGAGAAGAGTTCAGGTTGACCTGATTTTTCAAAAGAAAGTCTAAATATTTTTGAAGATAAAAACTATACACAGTAAAAGCTCCATAACGCACAAGCCCACATAATTATTTATGAGACAATTTGAAGCTTTGATGCCTCATTAGATTTCAGAATTATGTAAAAAATACTAATTTGGTATAAGGCTACTTGTCTCTTTATATCTAAGATTAGTTGCAAATCAGTAAAGAATGCTTTGAAACTTATTAAAGAAACATACCGGGTGTACTAAAATAGACAGATTGATTTTAAAATTCAGTAACTTGCAAATGGTGACAGCTATTTAAAAAAATCTTGCAGGAGTGTTACGTAAGATGTCAAGAGATGTTTTACTATGATTCTTGACTTTACAATAGCAGCGACAGAGGCGCAAATAAAAAAATGGCACTAAAAACTACAAAAAAAAATTAATATCTCAAAAATAAATCGAGATGCAGTTTTCAAACAAATTGCATTTAAAAGTACTTTTTTCCCTATACGACAGTGTAAAAATTGACAATGTGCAATGCTTAGAAGTTTGGAAAAGTGCAATAGAGATTATCTGTATTTAACAGTACAATGATACATCTGCTTTATTTTAAGGCTGGCTTCTATAACGGAACGATATTATTTGGAGACTACATTTTAATTGTTGGCCGAAAGAAATAGCATATCGGGGGGCTAAAAAGTAAAGCTGGCTTTGATGAGTTGGCTAGAGATTTACCGGGATGAAATTTCCAGGCCCAACCCCAAGTGCAACCCACACAAACAAATTATTCGCCCTGCCCGGTTTAAAACCTAGAAAATCGACTCGAGCCCAGACTGCATCCTGCAATAAAAAATTATTCATAAAGCACACTTACTTATGTTCATCTTTTATTTTCAGATTATGGTTGTAATCCATGAATAAAGAAAAATAACGATATTAATGACTATTTAGGCAATTATGTACATAAACGCTACATAAAAATATGACTTAGACATTCAAATGATAATCTGGTAAGAAAATCAGTTTAGAATTAAAGAAACGGATGACAAAAGAAAATCCATAATTTTAAAGTTCTGCAAACTAAAAAAGTAAATTTTAAAAAATGCATCTCTGTACCTTATCAAATCAAATTAAATTTCTAAAGATTTCGCTAAACAAATGTACAAAAATATAATTTTTACGAATGATAAATAAGTAAGATTGCAGGAGAACTTGGGCTCGGGAGGAAGAATTTAGAGGAGTGCACGGGTTGTGGTCGGGCCAATAATGCTTATCATACAGACTGAAACGGACCAAATGCTTAGCTTTTATTACGGGAAAAGATTTTTTAAAATGCATCATTGTAATTTATAAAACCAAATTAAGTTAGATTCTGCTAAACAAATGTACGAAATAAAAATAATTTTTACGAGTAACAAATAAGTAACCTGGACCCGGGGGGGGGGGGGGGGGATTTAGAAGAGTGCACGGGTCGCAGCCGGGCCAATAATGCTTTTCATATGGGCTGGGTCTGATATGGACCGAAAGCTTAGCTTTTATTGCATGCCAAGCCCCGATCTAGAAAGTTTGGCCACGAGTCTCGTGGATTTAAAATGGTGCGGACTCGTGCTTCGCCTCAAGTCATTTTCCGTGAAGATCCATAATATCGTTTTGCAAACCTTTTATTAGCCCAAGGGGGGAAGGGGGATAGCCCCTTCGCTCTCCCCTTAGATCCATCATTGGAACAATGAGATTCTCTCCCGGAAAATTTGAGATTTTATGCTTTCAATGATCAAAAATTGTAACCTCCTCCCCTCAACAGTCGCAAAATTCCCTCCCCTAGGAAAGTGTTTGAATTAAACACTGGGCATATTTTTACTTTATAATGTAGATGTATGCCATACAAGCAAGAATTTCACTAAATGCTGCACCATTTGGTGAATTGAGAGGTTCTGCTCTCAAAACTAGTTAACGAGAGGTGCTGGGTTCGAAACCAATTGCGCCGTTTTGCCTAATTGTTTGGAGTTACGTGGTTATCTTTGAGTCTTGGATTTCCTTTCGTAAATACGGGTTAGGTTCCCTTAGAAAGATCCCCACCTCCCCCTTTGGGCCCATATCAATCATGTTGATAATTGGCCTTCATAAACAACACCAGCACCATTTGGTGATTTTTTTTTTTTTTTCGAATTGTCAGGAAAATTATATATTTCTCCTCCAAAGAAAATGTGCATTCTGATATTAAAGCTGAGGGATTTTACTATGGTTGCAAGACAATAACATTCTGTTTTCTGATCGCCTTTTTTAGCGATTTGCGAACGGCAATGCACAAATCTCAGTTATTGTGATTGCCGTATTATTTCATTTTACTTTATTGTTCCCGGAAGCTTCCTTATAATTGACACAGGCAAAGCCGGATAGTTCTGCTAGGAAGAAAATAAATAACAGTAAAGTGTTTTTGAAAGTTTAATAGTTCACATTTTAATTTTTGTTCACTGTTTAGCACTTACGTTTTGAAATAAAACATTGAGTGAAGATAAAAGAAACATATATTTCCCTTTATTACTGTAGCTTTCTTTCTTCTTCTTCTTTTTTTTTTTTTTTTTTTGAAAAAAAAAGCTTTTATTTAACTTGTCTTGTGTGTCTGTTTTTTACAGATCCTGCAATCCAACTTTAATACACTTCCTGTGCTACAATTTGCCTTAATATCTGGAAGTGTGGTGTATTTCCGATGACAATAAAATGTCATAATACAGTAGAACCTCGATTATTCGAAGTAATTGGGACCGACCCTCTTTCGGAATATCGAAATTTTCAGATAATTGAGAATGCTTCAATTTTAAGATTAAGGAGAAATATGTGCGCTACTTCTTATTATGGTAACAAGTGCTTAAAAAAAATAAAGCAATAGCTATAAAGAAACAAGAATAAATTACCAGAGCTTTAATTTTGAAATTAAGTATCTTTTACACATTTCAGAAAGGTTTGAAATAATGTTTTTTTTTTGTTGCACTTTCGATTGCCTTTGCTTTGAAGCTCTATCACGAAGTTTTTAAATATTATTAGTTTGCCAGTATCACAGTCTTTCTGCTGCTCCAGCCAAGCCAAACCTTTTGCAAAACATTCAAAAGCTTCAGAATTGCTAATTTGTTCATTTCACTCCGCATCTTATGGGAGCTCAAGTTAAGAAAGGGCTTCGAAAATATTTATATGTACTCGTGGTTCGGAAAGGACCTCTTGCACACGAGAAATATGACTGTTAAAAAAAAAGCTTTCAGAATGGATTTTGCACACAAGGAATGTGACAGTAAAAAGAAAAAAAGATTAAAAAATGGATTTCGGTTAACCGAGAGTTTCGGCTAAAAGAGGTTCTACTGTATATATATGTTTGAAATTTGGATCCAGTAAATATAATTGATTACTACAGGTAAAAGAACTGGTGTTCAATGAACGGTGACATGGTTGGTTAACACACCATCTTTCAGTTCCGTGCAGGGGTGAGTGGATTTCAAAGGTACAATTTTTGTGAAAATGGTACAAAAATCGCTATTACAGCGCCCCCTTTCAGTGCAATTTTTCCAAATTCAGGGAGGACCTTCTTGCCATGATCAAAAACATATACAAAAAAATTGGTTCAATTCAAAGCGTAACTTAATACACTTTTCGATGGTGCAATATTCAAAATGGCCCAAAAATTGCTATTACAGTGAACCCTACCGGCAGATTTTTTCCAAATTAAGGAAGGATCTGCTTGCCATAGCCAAGAACATAAAATAAAATTAGTTTAATTCTATGCATAACTTCATACACTTTTCGATGGTACAATATTTAAAATCACACAAAAAACTGCTATTACAGCACCTCCTTCCGGTGGATTTTTTCCAAATGAAGGGAGGACCTGCTTGCCATAGCCAAAAACTTTAAAACAAATTTGTTTCAATTCTATGCATAACTTCCTACACTTTTTGATGGTACAATGGCGACAGACATTTTCTATAAACATGTTTTTGGGGGATATCTGACCTTTAAAACTTGTAAATCTGTTGAAAACCGGAAGTCAAAAAAAATTTAGATTACAATACTTTCTTCTATTGAAGATAGAAGGAAGTAATAATTAAAAAAAAATTCATGTCAATTTAATGCATTTCTTTTTTTAAAGTTTATTTCAGTGAATTAACTTTCAACATTTAAAAATTTTTTTAATGCAGTATAATAAAGCTTGTCTTTATTTCCTGTATTTTTATTTTTTACATATGTCTTATTCTTTCTGCAGATATGAGTAGTACTTCAGACTATTTTCCTGATATTAGTGATTCTACCACATCTACATCCGTTGTTGAGGAGATTGCTCCCCAGGTGCAAATTTATGGTAATTTAACCTTTTTTGGATTAAAAAAATGTTATAATTTAATTTAACATTGAATAATCGGTACCAAAAAAAAAAAAAGCATTGTATTTTTTTGTTTAAAATACTCATTTATATTATTGTTATTATTATTATTATTGCTATTTTTAATTTTTGTATATAAATTTAGATATAACTTGTAATCTTTAAAAAGAGATTACATTTTTTAAATTTAACAAATAATTTAGCTATCTGTTTTGATGTAAAAAAATTACCGAATCGGATGCAATATATTTGCAAATTACCGCCAAGAGAAAAATATTTAAATTAAAAACTGGTCTTTTACTATATCGGGCGCATTTAAAGTTCAGGCGGTCCTAAAAAAAATTAGCCTTTATTTAGCCTAAAAAAATTAGCCTAAAAAAAAAATTAGCGATTAATGTACAATTGAACTGATTTGCAGTGGAAAATGTTTTTTCATTTATTGATGAATTAATTACATCTTTATTTCCGAGCGATTATTGTCTTGGGATCATTATTGTCAATGCTGACGCATTGAGGAATTTGTTTAAAATGCCAACTTTAAAGAACCTTTATTAAAAGCTGAAAAACGCTTTTCAATTCCAAATCACTCCAATAATTATGCTTGCAGTTTTCATGCTTTTATGTATAAACGCATATGAAAACGGAAACAATGTTTTTTGTCTTAAGAGAATTTTACTTTTAGAAAGGTATAAATTTAAGATATACCTTCAGGCTATCCTTGAATCTTTTCCCTTTTACGACATGATTCCGTTATATACAAATTCCGTTTAAAGAAGATTTACTGTAGCATGACGATGAGATGACTTTCGAAATACGAACAGTCGCTTACTGGATCAGAGACCAATCGTTCATCACTAACAAATTAGTTACAGTTAGAAAGCTCATTAACTGGATTATTATTTTAGCTTAATTTTGTTAATGAATACCAATTGAAAAAAAATCTAAAATATTTCAGATAAAATCTGAGTTCTTTGAGTTATCTTTTCATTTATCAGAGACTAAGTCTTGGTAATCAGTAGGAATTTTGCCATTTATTATGACCAGGGTCCAACAAACCCCGGGCGACTAAAAAAATTCCTTTTGGCGACTAACTTTACCTACTTATTAATTTAAAATTTTTTCCTTTAACCCCAAAAAAATCCATGGGCAAAAATAATTATTTTTAATAGCGCGAATATTTGCAGCCGATGACAATACACCATGCCAGCGCAGCAACTCTCCCTATTTTTTCCAGAGATCAGAGTTTTTGCTAAGCCAAACTAAAGTGCATGTTGAAAGAGCACTGATCTGCTTAGATTAGAAAACCTTAAAAATACTCCAACAGAAAATGAAAAAAAAAAAATTAAATGATGTTTCATTAAATGGAATGTACCAAAATGTGCATTTGTCAGATATATCTCACAAAAATGACAAATAGTATTTCAAATCAAAATCTCAAAGGCATTGTTAATTTATCTATATAATTTCTTGTTGGGAATTAAAGGTAAGGATATTAATTTGTCTACTGTTTTAATGTTTAATTTCATAGTTTTTTTCTATTTAATTTTTACAATGTAAAAGTTTTATTATCTTAAAATTTTTGATTTTTTGATTGAATAGTTAACTTGTTCACTGCAAAATGACACATAATCACACAAAAATAGCCGATTACGATTATGGGTAGCCAGTGTTTCATTTTGCAGTAAATGCGTTAATGTCAGAGAAATGATGCTTCAAGCTGGCTCCTAAGAATTTTACCCGGCGCCTAAGAATTTTAAACTTTTGTCAGTCCATGATTATGACTATTCATTTTTTTAATTTAAATTACTAGGGGGCTCTAACCCCTGGTTGCTAACGCTTGCCAACCTCTATGAATTGCTATGCAATTCATGTTGGAATCGCTATGAGATCCCAGCTCATTCCGCTCGCTCGCCACTATTTATGGCAACTCTAGCCTGAATGAGTGCTATCATAAATCATTGCAACGTATTAAATTTACAAATATTTTTAATGTATAAAAAAGTAATGGAAAACTTTGTTGAAAATGTAAATAAAAATGTACCTTGGAAACAGAATTAATTTAAAACCTTAGTGAAAACACAATAAAAAATATTTTTTGTTGGGCCGCTATGCGATCCGAGCAAGCAACATATGAAATTTACAAACATTTTAATTCATAAAATAATAGATGAAAATTTTATTGAAAATATAAATAAAAATGCAATTATCAAAAGTTTGGCGCTGTGACTTGTTGATCATCATTGAGAAAGCCAAGCGAACAGGAAATTGACACCGTTTAATTTTAAATGGCATGTTAGTGTCAGATGGGGGTCCTTCTCCTTTCATTTTGCCTATAGTATAGAAAATCACGGCTTAAATTGATTTAAAACTATAATAAGACGCTATAAAAACGCTACCTGTCACGCTATCGAAATGTAAACAAAACATTTTCGCTTGTGTCTAAATACAAACTTTGGTCAAAAAGCTGATTCGCTGAATTCCTCGCGTCAACGTAAAACAGACCAATAGCAATGTATTGCTCAAATGGTTTGCGTTAAAAGAAAGATTTTGTCTGGATTTTGATTTGCTGAGTGGATTGGGACATGTGACCGTAACTTAACCACTTAGAATCGTCGCTTTGGCTGTTGCCAAATAGCAAGCTACAAATACAGCCCTTTTTTAGCGCTACATAAGAGAAATATATATATAGATAGATAGTGAGATGTTCCAATGTATTATTGTATTCTTCTGATTACCTTATACAATCAAACATCTAGAAACAGAACTGTTTAAGTACAGGAATATCTTTAGTTTAGACAAGGTTCGAATTGAACGAGGGCCTTCTCTTGGATCTAGAATATTTTTCTGTTTCAGACAGTCTGGTACCGACGACCTATTTACATCATAATAAAAAGAATGAGGTACAAATTTACTAAATTATTCTGGTAATTTTATTTTATTGCCCATATAGAATGTTTGCTGAATTTTGTTTTTCAAATTAGAATTTTATACGGTTTTCTGCATCATTCTTAGCCCCACTAGTGGCACGTAATAGTTGAAATACGCCAAGTGATATTTGTATGTCTAATTTTTACTAGAAGAACTTATACTTTTAGGAATAATTCAAAAATTACTAATTAAGCCGCAGTTTGACTAAACTTCATTATTACATTGCATTAGGCAGAAATGAGGCATGAATTAATAAGAATAACTAAAACTAATTCAAAATAAATGGTAATTAAGAAAGTATTTTGAACATTTCATGCGCTGATTTCAATATTCATTTGAAGTTTTGAATTTTTTTAGAAACCGTTTTTAGTACGAATTTACATCTTAAAGTTAACTATCATGTCAAATTGCAAGCTTCTTGACTGTCGGTCTACCACCTCTATGGTGGTAGTGGCACTAACATAAGATGCCTATGCTGAAACAGAGGCTGTCACCATTAATTGGCGAACATTAATTTTGAAATCGGTATGGTATTTTCTAATATTCCATAGAAAAGGAATTTTAGAAAGTTTTTAAAAGCTTTTTTAGAACTTTTGTTGTTCCTGCCAACCCTAAATGGTAGTAGCACTGGCATAAAATATATCCTGTGTGAGATCACTTACTGTCACCCTTGATTCACAACCATTACTTTTGTAATTGGTTTATTATTTCCTGAGATTGCATATAAATTGTAATTTAGGACTGTTAGTATGCTTTTAGATCTTTCACTTCACCTCTTTTAAATTTCAAATTTATTTTCGACAGTTCTTAGAGGGCATTTATATTTTATAACTAGCAACCATGCCATATTTATTGTTTCTAGCTTTTTCAGTATCACAGAAATCACAATTTAGAAGGTTTTCTGCTCCTGGTACCCCCAGGTGGTTGTGAACCGACATAAAATAGAGCGCATGTTAGAGCAAAAGCTGTCACCATCATTTTCACCCCTTTTTAATTTCGAATTTTTTAAGAAATGTTCTTAAAGATCATTTATATCTTATAACTACCATTCCAAACTTCATGTTTCTAGGCCCTTCAGTAACACAAAAATCGCATTATTAGAACGTTTTTTACTCCTGCACACCCTTTGGGGTAGTGGCATCGACTTAAGATATAGCCCATGTTCGAACATAGATTAACACTGTTATTTTGATACCATTACTTTTGAAATTGGTTCGGTAGTTCCAGAGATTACCTCCTACAAACAAAGAAACAATTTTTAATTCCTTATAATATTGGTATAGATGTGTGTGTTTGTCAACAAACTGGCTACTTAACTACGTGACTACTCAATTTGTTATAGGCAAAAATTCGAACAAAATTGCTTGAAAGTTTGCTAAAATGCTCATAATTTTCACGTAGTTTTAATATATTGTATTATATGTAGGAAACAATACGTTATAAATTACTAACTCTGCAGGAATTGTTACTTTCTACCTACATCAAGTTGAGAAGTGCGGCTTTTTTTTGGGTTGGTGACGTCACATCACATTATTTATAGATAATATGCATGTTTGTCAACAAACTTGCTTGTTGCATGACTACTCAACTTAATGTAGGCAAAAATTCGAACTAAATTGCTTGAAATTATGCTAAAATGCTGACAATTTTCACATAGTTAAGATATATTGTATTATATGTAGTAAATAATACGTTATAAATTACTAATTCTACGAGAATTGTTACTTTCTGCCTACACCAAGTTGAGAAGTACGTCTTTTTTTGGGTGTGTGACCTCACATGCACATTATCTATTTTGCATTTAAATAACGAAATTTTGAATTCAATGGGAATCTACATGATTAAATGGAATAAATAAAACACAGCCATTTTTTTCACTTTTAATCCACTTATTTAGAAAGACTCTAAGCAATTTATTCAATTATTGTGATGACTTTGGTTGATCATGGAATATGTGATGCTATTTGAGTAAATCGATGCTATTGACTATGCCTGAGAACCAATTCAGTTTTTTCCCTTGCAGTTTCATTTATGAGAATTTTCAATGATCTGCAATTTTAATTCGAGCAAACATTTTAACAAAATACGAATCCAGCTTTCCAAAAGCCTGTACAAGAAACCTTTCATACCTGTAACAACTGATTCTTTATTGTGCATTTTATATGCACATAGAAAAGGGACATTGACAACAAAAATAACATGTATAATATTTAAATATATTATGCTTATTTTTTGGACGCCTTTTTAATTTGCAATATAAATCTCATTAAAAATATTTATGCAAGTTTATTTTATTTTATAAGTGAAAGAAAATTCATATTTATTGTGACATCACGATAATATTGATCATATATTTATTTTGTTCATATGTTTATTTAATTTTATGCATTATAACATAATTAATTCCATGCTTTTCACTATAATTAAATATAAAGTATTCATTTATTTTAATACATGGTGGTTAACCATAAAAGCACTTAAATAAAGTATTTGTGAAAAGTTTGCATTGATGAAAATGACATTACGCTTAGTTTCAAATGTATTCAAACTCTGATATAACTAAAGAGAAAAATTGGAATGATTGTGTCAACATGAAGTAATATTCCCTGTTTTTTCAATTCTTAATTATAAAGATTCAAATTCAAAATTTTATTGCTTACTTCTTCTTGATTTAATACCTTGATTACATTTTAGCGGCAGCTTAAAAAAGTAAGTTGTACGTAAGATAAATTATTGAAGAATTCAGAAAAATAAAGGATTTTACGAAAATTAAAATTATTAAAAGTACTGTATGTGGAAAAAAGGTTGAAACAATAATTGATTTTGATGTTAGATTAAACAATGTAAGATTGATATTTTATGAAAATCATTTTTGTAGGTTTATTATATGTGAAATATATTAGAGACAAAATCCTTTTTTTTTTCATTATGGATATTTCTCTGTCTTCGTCAAAAAATTGTATTTTATTTTTGGATGCAAACCAAAACCCAGTTTGCGATTTTTAGAAGTGTATAACGAGGGTGGTAACAGTCAGCTCTATGGCCTTCCCTTTTACTGCTCTTAAATTACTTCAATATATCATAAAATTTCAATTCTTACAACATTAAATGGGAAATAAATTAACTTTAGAATGAAATTATTTTCAGATCTGCCATTCAATTTAGCTGCTTTTTAAATAATTTTAAACACAAATTATTTTTCAAAGCTGTTTAAGAATAACAAACTTGTTGCTTCAATGATGTAAAGCAGCCATTGACAAAGTTACCACAGTTGGAAATCGATTGCCCTAACCAACTTATTGTGCGGCAGTGCAATACTTATTTATTTCCAGTGTCACTTCTCAATGTTAATTTAACATAGAAAAGCCTATAGAGATCATAACTTTTTCATTTTTTCTTCCCCACCTTTTTGTCCCTGATGCCAATCATTTTTTATTCTTTACTAATTGTAATGGTATTATAAATTCAATGTGTAAAAACATTTGTCTGATATCAGACAGAAAACGGATGATAAAATGCCTTTGCATATGGGTGGATTATAACCCAGAAAGTAGGACATACTATGTTTATTTAAATTATTCAAATATGTTTCTTAATAATTACAAATTTTGCTATTTTCATTGAGAATCAGTGGACATTTTGCCATAAAATTTAACTTTATTTCTTATTGTTGAAAAAAATTCAAAAGTCATGATAAATTTTTGTCTCCAGCAATTAATTTTCTGTTGAAAGATTTGCACGTGAAAAATAATTAAAATGATTTTTTTTTTTAAGAATTAAAAATCAGATGAATAGGGTGTCATAGTGGAAATAAAAGTAATACAATAAACATTAATATTAGTCCAGTAATTTTAGGAAAAATAGCAGAAAAAATTAGAACCAAGCTGGATTTTTGCACAGATGCTAGTTAGGGTATGTAATTTAACATACTAAAAGTCCCCATCAATCTGACGTGAGCTTTCGCCTCCAGGGGATGCTAATGATCTTGAAAATCGGTTTTCTGTGAATATCTCATGAAGAATGTCATCTAGAAAAAAAAGTTCAATTACAAAGATGTAGATAATTTAATTTCCTACAAAAAGTATTCTTAACATTTCTTTGTAACACCAACCCTTCCCTGTCAAAAATTTCAAAAAGTGAACATATTTGGAAGAAAAGTTATAAAAATATGAAAAACCTGCTGTACTTTCAAAGGAATTATATAAACAGGTCTAAAATTCTTACTTTTAAATAGAGAAGATGAATATATAATATACATATATGCTTATTTCCACACCACCATTGAGGTAAAGCATTAAGCTCGTTTTTTTTAATTGTGGTTTCCCCCGTAAGCATATTCCAGTTATAGTGACTGGCCTAATCCAATTTTAATCGTTTGACTGCTTTAGTAGTCGTTTGCACAGCTTCAATTTCTTCAGTTGATTCAGTTTCGTCATTATCTGTATTTCTTTCTTTCATTGTTGTATTGCCTTCAATATTTTCTGGTCGGCTTTCGATATCACTAAATTCCAGAGCAGCGATTCCCTCCTCCCTTGCAAAGGGCAGGTTACTGTCAATATCCTCCTCATCTTCAAATTCAACTTTACTTGCACTGGGACATGAAAGCATGACTCCGCAAGATTTTACTGAAATATCAGAACATTTCAATCCAATTTTTCGGCATCCACATGCCTTTCCACATCCTTTGGAGCAAGTACAAAAAATGGATTCAATAATATTTTTTGGTGCGGGCGGTAAGGTAGCTGGAATTGGTGACAAATTAGGTGCATTTTGCCAGCTCCTGTTCTCAGGAAGTAGTTTATTGCCCAATCAGTATTGTATTTGATGATAAACATGTAAATCGATTTACACGAAACACGATGATTGCGCAATCTAGCTGCATCCTCCGTAGGCGGCAACAATGAAAGGCTTTTTTTTACCAACAGCAACTCCTTTCTTGAAACATAGATAACAGTGCTTGTTCACAGAAATTTCTGCTTTACCACCATATAAAGCAAGAAAAATAGTTTTTCCTGCCTTGGATATTTCAAATTGGGATACTTGACCACTTTTAAAAGTGCTGGCAGCTTGTATCTTATGGTCTCCTTCCTTTTTCAAAAATTTTGTTAACGACATTTTGCCTTTCCCAAACATTACTGATGTAGAGGCACAACCTGAAAAAGTGTGAAGGAACAATATATGATCTTTCAGAACCGCATCATTGTCGAGACTGTGCAATGAATACAAAGTGGTTGCAATTCTTCCTCTTCCAGACTTAATAAAAAATATCTCTGTCTCTGGAAATGCTAATGCAGTCAGCAATACAAGCAAGTCAACATTATCACCAACAACAGTAGCAAGCGCACCAGACTTTGCTACTTCAATAGCTATGTTAACAATTAGTGTGTCAGCATCATCTTCTGCCTGTTTCGCTTCAAAACCATTCTTCTTAAATTTCTTCATGAGCATAGATATGAGATGTGTCTTATTTTGATGATTAGATGAGAAAATTTCTTGACTAATTGACACATTCATTCCTTCGTAACAATCAATGTCAGGAATGACAATTTTCGAATACCGACGAGTTCTTTCGGCCGTTTTTGTACTATAAACTTCGTCAGAGTAACCATCGAAGACGATTATACATTTACTACTGCAATTTCTTAGGACATAAGAAATATAACTTGTATATTCCACCGAAGGGCCAAAGAACACGATGCAAAAGCCATCCTCCATCGATAATGTACGTAGACACATATTCACTTGAATTCTCTTTGTACTTCTGCTATTTTAAGTGTCTAGTAGCAGCTGAATAGTCATAATCACCGTTAAATGTTGGAGAACAAGAAACTTGCATAATTTAATAACCACAAAAAACACCCTTTTAATATTTTCAAAACTGAAAACACATGTTAAGATAGAGCTAATGCTAGAATTTAAAGTATATGTTTGTTGGTACTTGTCCGTTATTGCAAATTTATTGTGACACTTTTAAAAAACAAAAATTTCACTTTGAGGGCTCCTAATTTTTTTATAATAACTTTCTTGTAAATATTATAGCACAGTTAGAAAGAATAAAAAATTAGCTTTTATTTCATACCAAAATCATGTATATTGTTTCAAAAATAACAGAGCTACAGCATTTCACACAATTTGATGCTAACACAATGTTGGGAAGAATCGCACGAAATGTGCAAATTTCAAATATTTTTCCTGAAGTCAATTTTTGAGATAAAAAAATTGAAAAAATTACTGTGGTCATATGTCTTAGGTATCTATACACACAAAAAAAATATGAACAAAATCTGAGACATAAGGGCACATTGAATATTTTATTTTGGGTGATTTGGCATGGAATGAGCCATTTCTGAAATTTTTGGGCAATCGATGATGGGGATTCAGAGGCCCAAGTTATTTTCTTTTTCCATAATTCTTGTAATAGTATTTTAAAGGAAAGAATTGCTGGACAAGTGTAACCGATGGGGTAAAAAATTTTGTAAACATCCCACAATATTTCTCTTTTAGTGATGGGTTCATCATCTTTATTAATTTCCTTTACATCTATAGAAAGAACATCTATGGTTAATAGCAGAATGAGAATAACTGTGTTCCCATCCTCACAGGTCAAATTTAGCTTGACTAAGGATATATATTTTGTCTCTGTTATAAAATTACTGAGTTGTTCCTCATTGTCAACACTAGTAACACAATTATCGATATAAAAGGATTCTGAAAGTCTAGAAGCTGTTTCCTGCATAGAGGGAAGTGACTTTTTTAAGTGGTGTTGCAAAGTTGCTCCCAATAATAAATAGGGACAACACAAAAAAAAAACTATTTGATGTTTGAAAAATTTTGTTTTTTTAGAATTTACCCCCCCCCCCCTTCCCCCATAAAAATCTTTAAAAAGTTCTGTCATTTTCATTTAAGCTAATCTGTAAAAGGGCTTTTCTTATGTCTGAAATTACACCAATTTACTTCACTTGGAACTGATTTATCAATGAAAGGATAATTTGTACTAAATTGGGGCCTTTCAACAAACAATCGTTAGAGTGATCCTTTTTCCCTAGCCGACCCATCAAAAACGCTATTCAGGTTGTGGAATTTTCTTTTATGATTTAAATTCTGCTGACTTCGATAAAAGGAAAATGGTGCTTGAACTAAAATTTCGAAAAAATTTATTTAGACTTACTAAGATAAAAACAATTCTAAAAACTTGGGAGGCAGATAGAGGCAGATAAATTAAATTGGAACGAAAATATAATAATCTAAGCTACTATTTAATGATATCAAAAATTGAGCTTAATCTTGCTTTATCATATAACTTTTTCTACATTAAAAATGAAATATAAAAGTTAAAAACATGCATAAAATTACTTAAAAGGTACTAAAAACTTATAAAGATGTTAGTATACCCCGAGATTTTTCGATTGCACATGCATTCATTTTCAAGGGGAAAAGATGACTCACCTTTTCCCAGCATGAACCCAAGGTTGGCCTACTCTGCCTCAGACAGCTGGGACCCTTTTCGAAAGTTCTATTTCAGGTATCTCTTTTTTATTTTAATATAAATAGAGATTTTAAATATTCGCAATTAGTTTTGAAAAATTGACGGTAGGCCCGGGCGGGTCAGCTACTTTACAATACGTTGATGGAACAGTGGCGCAGCAATTGAGTGATTGTCACCACTAAATTTTTATATTATTCTTCGCCTTCAAAAATTTCAGAAATTCTGCCCTGAAGTTAAATGAAGAATACTAATAAAATTTTGCAGTGTCAATTGATTCTCTGCTCCTACACTGTTCCATCACTGACAATATTTTCAAGCAATTGAGTTAATCTTTAATATTTTGGGTTACACAAAAACAAACAAATACTGAATTTTTTATAACGTTTTAGAGCAATTGAGCTTTTGTATTTGGGTTACATATATTTAAAAATATTCATGATTGAAAATTACTTTAAAATCCATAAAAAATCTGTAAATTGAAATAAATTCTCAAACAAACATTACTGAAAGTACTGTTTGTTTTCCATTAGACGTTGGAACAATCGAATATGTGATGTTTAGAGGTTAAATTGCAGTAAAAGCGAAATTTATGGTTAGGTTATTACCACTTGCAATATGATGCCAGCATTATTCATAGACATGTTTTTCTTTATAATATTACATTAACCCTTTGAGGGGCAAGCAATAATGTCTCTGTAATTTTGAATTCTCACCGGAATAATAGAAAAATTTTATTTTAAAATAAGAAAAAGCATTTTTCAACATTTCGCCTTCAAAGTTAAAAATACAAAATTTAGTTAAAAGTTTCTGGTGCGAATCTGGTTTAAATTAGGTGGGATATAATACATCCCACCGCCTCCATGCTTGAAAATTACTTTAAAATCCATTAAAATCAGAAAATTGAGGTACAATTTTGTAATAAATTTCATTTGGAAATGTAATAAATTTTGTAATAATTTTTTAATTCTGAAGTATAATTAATGAATTTGTGTGATGTGTAGAAGTTAAGAAAAATTACAGTAAAGGTATTATTTAGGTATAATTAGTTCATTGCCATCATCAGTATGATGTCAGCTTTACTCACTGACATATTCAGTGTTGAATTCAGGGGTGGCCTCGGGGGAGGGGGGGGGGGGGCGATTTTAGGAATTTAGTGGTTCCAATCTGATGCTCATTTCGGGTCGGGTGTGGGTTTTTTTTTCACTTCGGGTCGTGTTACTTTTACTGTTTTGCTTTGGTTCTGGTTTGGGCCCGGTTGACTTCTATTTTTTATGCTGGTCGGGTTAACTTATAATTTTTTGCTGTTGGTCGCGTTTGGGTCCGGTTGACTTCCACTTTTGCTGCAGGTCGGATTGACTTCTACTTTTTTGCTTTGGGTCCGGTTGGCTTCTACTTTTTGCTGCGGGTCGTGTTGACTTCTGCTTTTTTGCTTCTTGCTGCCACTCGTCATTGCGCCAAAACGTGAAAAAATACTTCATTTGGTGAGTAAACAAACAATCAGACTCGCCAAATTGCGAGTGTTCAAACTCTGCTCTTTGCATGTGTGTGGGTCATTACAGTAGAGATTCTTAGCCGCATTACTGAATGATTGATGCCATTTACGTTGCTCTATTTATAGAGACACTGACTCAACACCAGTTTAATTTAGAAACAGCCAAAGACACATTATGCGGTAGTGGTAGGTATTTCTCTATTGTCAGTTAATCACTATCTATCCGCAGACGTCACGCCAGTAAAAACACAAACAAATCACTTTCATCAATCGCCAAATACAGAAAAGTTTTGCCGGAATGGGGCATTGAAACTAGCTATTAACCACTATTTATTAGTTGCATGCCAGGTATCATTAACCGGTCAATTTTTTTTATCGGTTAGAGTGAAAATCTCATAGCAATTTTTAGTGTATATTTTCGCAACGTTAAATCAAAGATACCTGTTTTGAATTTTTATTTAGACTGCTAAAAGAATGTCCGAAACATTTACCCATTTAGGAGACATTTAGAATGTACTTATTTTTCATAGTTTCTGTAGTGGATATTCGAATTTCTGTTTTATAAGCAATTACAAAAGATTGGGTTATTTTAGAACATATTGAAAAAAAAAGGTATTTTGCTAACTTTTTTTTTATTTGGCTACTGTTTTCTATTTCTTATTCGCCAGATCACTAACGTTGGTCAAAAGCCAGCGAGAACCTTGGCTGCGGGTATGGTTTGAATCCGGTTGACTACTATATTTTGCTGCTCATCGAGTTGACTTCAACTTTTTTGCTGCAAGTCAGGTTGACTTCTACTTTTTTGCTGGGGGTCGGGTTTGGATCCGGTTATCATTTTTTTCCTGCTGGTCGGGTTAACTTATACTTTTCTGCTGTGGGTCTCATTTGGGTCCGGATGACTTCTACATTTTGCTGTGGGTCGGGTGTGGGTCCGGTTCACTACTATACTTTGCTGCTTGTCGGGTTGACTTCTACTTTTTTGCTGCACCTAGTGAGTTTTGTTAGGGGCAGTTGACATACAGTATTTCGGGTTTAGGTAGTTTCGGATTCGGTTATCAATCTTGCGAGAAGAGTTCAGGTTGACCCGATTTTTCAAAAGAAAGTCTAAATATTTTTGAAGATAAAAACTATACACAGTAAAAGCTTCATAACGCACAAGCCCACATAATTATTTATGAGACAATTTGAAGCTTTGATGCCTCTTCAGATTTCAGAATTATGTAAAAAATACTAATTTGGTATAAGGCTACTTGTCTCTTTATATCTAAGATTAGTTGCAAATCAGTAAAGAATGCTTTGAAACTTATTAAAGAAACATACCGGGTGTACTAAAATAGACAGATTGATTTTAAAATTCAGTAACTTGCAAATGGTGGCAGCTATTTAAAAAAATCTTGCAGGAGTGTTACGTAAGATGTCAAGAGATGTTTTACTATGATTCTTGACTTTACAATAGCAGCGACAGAGGCGCAAATAAAAAAATGGCACTAAAAACTACAAAAAAAAATTAATATCTCAAAAATAAATCGAGATGCAGTTTTCAAACAAATTGCATTTAAAAGTACTTTTTTCCCTATATGACAGTGTAAAAATTGACAATGTGCAATGCTTAGAAGTTTGGAAAAGTGCAATAGAGATTATCCGTATTTAACAGTACAATGATACATCTGCTTTATTTTAAGACTGGCTTCTATAACGGAACGATATTTTTTGGAGACTACATTTTAATTGTTGGCCGAAAGAAATAGCATATCGGGGGGCTAAAAAGTAAAGCTGGCTTTGATGAGTTGGCTAGAGATTTACCGGGATGAAATTTCGAGGCCCAACCCCAAGTGCAACCCACACAAACAAATTATTCGCCCTGCTTGGTTTAAAACCTAGAAAATCGACTCGAGCCCACACTGCATCCTGCAATAAAAAATTATTCATAAAGCACACTTACTTATGTTCATCTTTTATTTTCAGATTATGGTTGTAATTCATGAATAAAGAAAAATAACGATATTAATGACTATTTAGGCAATTATGTACATAAACGCTACATAAAAATATGACTTAGACAATTACATTCAAATGAAAATCTGGTAAGAAAATCAGTTTAGAATTAAAGAAATGGATGACAAAAGAAAATCATAATTTTAAAGTTCTGCAAAGAAAAGATTTTTTAAAATGCATCTTTGTAATTTATAAAACCAAATTAAATTTCTAAAGATTCCGCTAAACAAACGTACAACATCAATATAATTTTTACGAGTAACAAATAAGTAAGGGGGCCAACCTGGACCCAGGGGGGGGGGGGGGATTTAGAAGAGTGCACGGGTCGCAGCTGGGCCAATAATGCTTTTCATATGGGGTGGGTCTGATATGGACCGAACTCTTAGCTTTTATTGCATGCCAAGCCCCGATCTGGAAAGTTTGGCCACTGCAGCCCTGTAGGAAGAATAAAGTACAAACCAGACTCGACCTGGAAGAAAAAGAAGAAAAAATCGGCCCAGCTCTATAAGAGAGAAGATCTGAGCCAGCCCGTGTCTCGTGGATTTAAAATGGTGCAGACTCATGCTTCGCCTCAAGTCATTTCCCGTGAAGATCCATAATATCGCTTTGCAAACCTTTTATTAGCCCAAGGGGGGTGGGGAGGGGGATGGCCCCTTCGCTCTCCCCTTAGATCCACCATTGGAGCAATGAGATTCTCTCCCGGAAAATTTGAGATTTTGTGCTTTCAATGATCAAAAATTGTAACCTCCTCCCATCAACAGTCACAAAATTCCCTCCCCTAGGAAAGTGTCTGAATTAAACACTGGGCATATTTTTACTTTATAATGTAGATGTATACCATACAAGCAAGAATTTCACTAAATGCTGCACCATTTGGTGAATTGAGAGGTTCTGCTCTCAAAACTGGTAAACGGGAGGTGCTGGGTTCGAAACTAATTGCGCCCTTTGGCCTAATTGTTTGGAGTTATGTGGTTATCTTCGAGTCTTGGATTTCCTTTCGTAAATATGGGTTAGGTTCCCTTAAAAAGATCCTCACCTTCCCCTTTGGGCCCATATCAATCATGTTGATAATTGGCCTTCATAAACAACACCAGCACCATTTGGTGATTTTTTTTTTTTTTTGAATTGTCAGGAAAATTATATATTTCTCCTCCAAAGAAAATGTGCATCCTGATATTAAAGCTGAGGGATTTTACTATGGTTGCAAGACAATAACGTTGTGTTTTCTGATCGCCTTTTTTAGCGATTTGCGAGTGGCAATGCACAAATCTCAGTTATTGTGATTGCCGTATTATTTCATTTTAATTTAGTGTTCCCGGAAGCTTCTTTATAATTGACACAGGCAAAGCCGGATAGTTCTGCTAGGAAGAAAATAAATAACAGTAAAGCGTTTTTGAAAGTTTAATACTTCACATTTTAATTTTGTTCACTGTTTAGCACTTACGTTTTGAAATAAAACAACATTGAGTGAAGATAAAAGAAACATATATTTCCCTTTATTACTGTAGCTTTCTTTCTTCTTCTTTTTTTTTTTTTTTTTTGAAAAAAAAAAAGCTTTTATTTGACTTGTGTGTCTGTTTTTTACAGATCCTGCAATCCAACTTTAATACACTTCCTGTGTTACAATTTGTCTTAATATCTAGAAGTGTGGTGTATTTCCGGTGACAATAAAATGTCATAATACAGTAGAACCTCGATTATTCGAAGTAATTGGGACCGACCCTCTTTCGGAAAATCGAAATTTTCAGATAATTGAGAATGCTTCAATTTTAAGATTAAGGAGAAATATGTGCGCTACTACTTATTATGGTAACAAGTGCTTAAAAAAAATAAAGCAATAGCTATAAAGAAACAAGAATAAATTACCAGAGCTTTAATTTTGAAATTAAGTATCTTTTACACATTTCAGAAAGGTTTGAAATAATGTTTTTTTTTTGTTGCACTTTCGATTGCCTTTGCTTTGAAGCTCTATCACGAAGTTTTTAAATATTATTAGTTTGCCAGTATCACAGTCTTTCTGCTGCTCCAGCCAAGCCAAACCTTTTGCAAAACATTCAAAAGCTTCAGAATCACTAATTTGTTCATTTCACTCTGCAACTTATGGGAGCTCAAGTTAAGAAAGTGCTTCGAAAATATTTATATGTACTTGTGGTTCGGAAAGGACCGCTTGCACACGAGAAATATGACTGTTAAAAAAAAAGCTTTCAGAATGGATTTTGCACACAAGGAATGTGACAGTAAAAAGAAAAAAAGATTAAAAAATGGATTTCGGTTAACCGAGAGTTTCGGCTAAAAGAGGTTCTACTGTATATATATGTTTGAAATTTGGATCCTGTAAATATAATTGATTACTTCAGGTAAAAGAACTGGTGTTCAATGAACGGTGGCATGGTTGGTTAACACACCATCTTTCAGTTCCGTACAGGGGTGAGTGGATGTCTGTTCGAGGATCAATCGGACGTTGATCGCTTTTTTTTTCTGCCATGAAGCTACATTCAAAATTCTATATCCTTTTTATTATCTAAAAAACTAGTTGCATGTGCCAATCCCAAAACATTCATCGTTCAATATCATATATTTTAATATTTCAAAATGTTGTTACAAATGTCATCATTTTTATTAGTTCAATACTATATCAACTTTGACTTTCATCTTAAATTTCTGCTTCAGTCAGTTAATCGGAGTAAAAACGAGTTCATCTCGATCATGGTATTTATTAAAATCATGAATAGTCGGCTTATTAGGATGGGAGGTTCCTGTCGATTCATGAGCCACTTGTGTAATAGAACTACGAAAAATGAAGAAGATTACACAAAAATTGCTATTACAGCACTCCATAATGGCAGATTTTTTCCAAATTCAGGGAGGATCTTCTTGCCATAGCCAAAAACATACACAAAAAATTTCGTTCAATTCTATGCATAACTTTATACACCTTTTCGAAGGTACAATTTTTGTGAAAATGGTACAAAAATCGCTATTACAGCGCCCCCTTCCAGTGCAATTTTTCCAAATTCAGGGAGAACCTTCTTGCCATGATCAAAAACATATACAAAAAAATTGGTTCAATTCAAAGCGTAACTTCATACACTTTTCGATGGTACAATATTCAAAATGGCCCAAAAATTGCTATTACAGTGAACCCTACCGGCAGATTTTTTCCAAATTAAGGAAGGATCTGCTTGCCATAGCCAAGAACATAAAATAAAATTAGTTTAATTCTATGCATAACTTCATACACTTTTCGATGGTACAATATTCAAAATTGCACTTAAATCGCTGTTACAGTGTCCCTTTCCAGCCGATTTTTTTCATATTAAGGGAGGCCCTGTTTGCTATAGCCAAAAACATAAAAAAAAATTAGTTCAATTCTATGCATAACTTCACACACTTGTCGATGGTACAATATTCAAAATCAAACAAAAAATTGCTATTACAGCACCTCCTTCCGGTGGATTTTTTCCAAATGAAGGGAGGACCTGCTTGCCATAGCCAAAAACTTTAAAACAAATTTGTTTCAATTCTGTGCATAACTTCCTACACTTTTTGATGGTACAATGGCGGCAGACATTTTCTATAAACATGTTTTTGGGGATATCTGACCTTTAAAACGTGTAAATCTGTCGAAAACCGGAAGTAAAAAAAAATTTAGATTACAATACTTTCTTCTATTGAAGATAGAAGGAAGTAATAATTAAAAAAAAATTCATGTCAATTTAATGCATTTCTTTTTTTAAAGTTTATTTCAGTGAATTAACTTTCAACATTTAAAATTTTTTTTAAAGCAGTATAATAAAGCTTGTCTTTATTTCCTGTATTTTTATTTTTTACATATGTCTTATTCTTTCTGCAGATATGAGTAGTACTTCAGACTATTTTCCTGATATTAGTGATTCTACCACATCTACATCCGTTGTTGAGGAGATTGCTCCCCAGGTGCAAAGTAATGGTAATTTAACCTTTTTTGGATTAAAAAAATGTTATAATTTAATTTAACATTGAATAATCGGTACCAAAAAAAAGAAAAAAGTTTCATTGTATTTTTTTGTTTAAAATACTCATTTATATTATTGTTATTATTATTATTATTGCTATTTTTAATTTTTGTATATAAATTTAGATATAACTTGTAATCTTTAAAAAGAGATTTCATTTTTTAAATTTAACAAATGATTTAGCTATCTGTTTTGATGTAAAAAATTTACCGAATCGGATGCAATATATTTGCAAATTACCGCCAAGAGAAAAATATCTAAATTAAAAACTGGTCTTTTACTATATCGGGCGCATTTAAAGTTCAGGCGGTCCTAAAAAAAAATTAGCCTTTACATTTGCAAGCGATTAATGTACAATTGAACTGATTTGCAGTGGAAAATGTTTTTTCATTTATTGATGAATTAATTACATCTTTATTTCCGAGCGATTATTGTCTTGGGATCATTATTGTCAATGCTAACGCATTGAGGAATTTGTTTAAAATGCCAACTTTAAAGAACCTTTATTAAAAGCTGAAAAGCGCTTTTCGATTCCAAATTACTCCAATAATTATGCTTGCAGTTTTCATGCTTTTATGTATAAAAGCATATGAAAACGGAAACAATGTTTTTTGTCTTAAGAGAATTTTACTTTTAGAAAGGTATAAATTTAAGATATACCTTCAGGCTATCCTTGAATCTTTTCCCTTTTACGACATGATTCCGTTATATACAAATTCCGTTTAAAGAAGATTTACTGTAGCATGACAATGAGATGACTTTCGAAATCCGAACAGACGCTTACTGGATCAGAGACCAATCGTTCATCACTAACAAATTAGTTACAGTTAGAAAGCTCATTAACTGGATTATTATTTTAGCTTAGTTTTGGTAATGAATGCCAATTGAAAAAAAATCTAAAATATTTCAGATAAAATCTGAGTTCTTTGAGTTATATTTTCATTTATCAGAGACTAAGTCTTGGTAATCAGTAGGAATTTTGCCATTTATTATGACCAGGGTCCAACAAACCCCGGGCGACTAAAAAAATTCCTCTTGGCGACTAACTTTTTTACCTACTTATTAATTTAAAATTTTTTCCTTTAACCCCAAAAAAATCCATGGGCAAAAATAATTATTTTTAATAGCGCGAATATTTGCAGTCGATGACAATACACCATACCGGCGCAACAACTCTCCCTATTTTTTCAGAGATCAGAGTTTTTGCTAAGCCAAACTAAAGTGCATGTTGAAAGAGCACTTATCTGCTTAGATTAGAAAACCTTAAAAATACTCCAAGAGAAAATGAAAAAAAAAATTAAATGATGTTTCATTAAATGGAATGTACCAAAATGTGCATTTGTCAGATATATCTCACAAAAATGACAAATAGTATTTCAAATCAAAATCTCAAAGGCATTGTTAATTTATCTATATAATTTCTTGTTGGGAATTAAAGGTAAGGATATTAATTTGTCTACTGTTTTAATGTTTAATTTCTTAGTTTGTTTCTATTTAATTTTTACAATGTAAAAGTTTTATTATCTTAAAATTTTTGATTGAATAGTTAACTTGTTCACTGCAAAATGACACATAATCACTCAAAAATAGCCGATTACGATTATGAGTAGCCAGTGTTTCATTTTGCAGTAAATGCGTTAATGTCAGAGAAATGATGCTTCAAGCTGGCTCTTAAGAATTTTTCCCGGCGCCTAAGAATTTTAAACTTTTGTCAGTCCCTGATTATGACTATTCATTTTTTTAATTTAAATTACTAGGGGTCTCAGCCCCCTGGTTGCTAACGCTTGCCAACCCCTATAAATTGCTACGCAATTCATATTGAAATCGCTATGAGATCCCAGCTCGTTCCGCTCGCTCGCCACTATTTATGGCAACTCTAGCTGGAATGACTGCTATCATAAATCATTGCAATGTATGAAATTTACAAATATTTTTAATGTATAAAAAAGTAATGGAAAACTTTGTTGAAAATGTAAATAAAAATGTACCTTGGAAACAAAACTAATTTAAAACCTTAGTGAAAACACAATAAAAAATATTTTTTGTTGGGCCACTATGCGATCCGAGCAAGCAACATATGAAATTTACAAACATTTTAATTCATAAAATAATAGATGAAAATTTTATTGAAAATATAAATAAAAATGCAATTATCAAAAGTTTGGCGCTGTGACTTGTTGATCATCATTGAGAAAGCCAAGCGAACAGGAAATTGACACCGTTTAATTTTAAATGGCATGTTAGTGTCAGATGGGGGTCCTTCTCCTTTCATTTTGCCTATAGTATAGAAAATCACGGCTTAAATTGATTTAAAACTATAATAAGACGCTATAAAAACGCTACCTGTCACGCTATCGAAATGTAAACAAAACATTTTCGCTTGTGTCTAAATACAAACTTTGGTCAAAAAGCTGATTCGCTGAATTCCTCGCGTCAACGTAAAACAGACCAATAGCAATGTATTGCTCAAATGGTTTGCGTTAAAAGAAAGATTTTGTCTGGATTTTGATTTGCTGAGTGGATTGGGACATGTGACCGTAACTTAACCACTTAGAATCGTCGCTTTGGCTGTTGCCAAATAGCAAGCTACAAATACAGCCCTTTTTTAGCGCTACATAAGAGAAATATATATATAGATAGATAGTGAGATGTTCCAATGTATTATTGTATTCTTCTGATTACCTTATACAATCAAACATCTAGAAACAGAACTGTTTAAGTACAGGAATATCTTTAGTTTAGACAAGGTTCGAATTGAACGAGGGCCTTCTCTTGGATCTAGAATATTTTTCTGTTTCAGACAGTCTGGTACCGACGACCTATTTACATCATAATAAAAAGAATGAGGTACAAATTTACTAAATTATTCTGGTAATTTTATTTTATTGCCCATATAGAATGTTTGCTGAATTTTGTTTTTCAAATTAGAATTTTATACGGTTTTCTGCATCATTCTTAGCCCCACTAGTGGCACGTAATAGTTGAAATACGCCAAGTGATATTTGTATGTCTAATTTTTACTAGAAGAACTTATACTTTTAGGAATAATTCAAAAATTACTAATTAAGCCGCAGTTTGACTAAACTTCATTATTACATTGCATTAGGCAGAAATGAGGCATGAATTAATAAGAATAACTAAAACTAATTCAAAATAAATGGTAATTAAGAAAGTATTTTGAACATTTCATGCGCTGATTTCAATATTCATTTGAAGTTTTGAATTTTTTTAGAAACCGTTTTTAGTACGAATTTACATCTTAAAATTAACTGGCACTAACATAAAATGCCTATGCTGAAACAGAGGCTGTCACCATTAATTGGCGAACATTAATTTTGATATCGGTATGGTATTTTCTAATATTCCATAGAAAAGGAAATTTAGAAAGTTTTTAAAAGCTTTTTTAGAACGTTTGTTGTTCCTGCCAACCCTAAGTGGTAGTAGCACTGGCATAAAATATATCCTGTGTGAGATCACTTACTGTCACCCTTGATTCGCAACCATTACTTTTGTAATTGGTTTATTATTTCCTGAGATTGCATATAAATCGTAATTTAGGACTGTTAGTATGCTTTTAGATCCTTCACTTCACCTCTTTTAAATTTCAAATTTATTTTCGACAGTTCTTAGAGGGCATTTATATTTTATAAGTAGCAACCATGCCATACTTATTGTTTCTAGCTTTTTCAGTATCAGAGAAATCACAATTTAGAAGGTTTTCTGCTCCTGGTACCCCCAGGTGGTTGTGAACCGACATAAAATAGAACGCATGTTAGAGCAAAAGCTGTCACCATCATTTTCATCCCTTTTTAATTTCGAATTTTTTAAGAAATGTTCTTAAAGATCATTTATATCTTATAACTACCATTCCAAACTTCATGTTTCTAGGCCCTTCAGTAACACAAAAATCGCATTTTTAGAACGTTTTTTACTCCTGCACACCCTTTAAGGTAGTGGCATCGACTTAAGATATAGCCCATGTTCGAACATAGATTAACACTGTTATTTTGATACCATTACTTTTGAAATCGGTTCGGTAGTTCCAGAGATTACCTCCTACAAACAAAGAAACAATTTTTAATTCGTTATAATATTGGTATAGATGTGTGTGTTTGTCAACAAACTGGCTACTTAACTACGTGACTACTCAATTTGTTATAGGCAAAAATTCGAACAAAATTGCTTGAAAGTATGCTAAAATGCTCATAATTTTCACGTAGTTATAATATATTGTATTATATGTAGGAAACAATACATTATAAATTACTAACTCTGCAGGAATTGTTACTTTCTACCTACATCAAGTTGAGAAGTGCAGCTTTTTTTGGGGTGGGTGACGTCACATCACATTATTTATAGATAATATGCATGTTTGTCAACAAACTTGCTTGTTGCATGACTACTCAACTTAATGTAGGCAAAAATTCGAACTAAATTGCTTGAAATTATGCTAAAATGCTGACAATTTTCACATAGTTAAGATATATTGTATTATATGTAGTAAATAATACGTTATAAATTACTAATTCTACGAGAATTGTTACTTTTTGCCTACACCAAGTTGAGAAGTACGTCTTTTTTTGGGTGTGTGACCTCACATGCACATTATCTATTTTGCATTTAAATAACGAAATTTTGAATTCAATGGGAATCTACATGATTAAATGGAATAAATAAAACACAGCCATTTTTTTCACTTTTAATCCACTTATTTAGAAAGACTCTAAGCAATTTATTCAATTATTGTGATGACTTTGGTTGATCATGGAATATGTGATGCTATTTGAGTAAATCGATGCTATTGACTATGCCTGAGAACCAATTCAGTTTTTTCCCTTGCAGTTTCATTTATGAGAATTTTCAATGATCTTCAATTTTAATTCAAGCAAACATTTTAACAAAATATGAATCCAGCTTTCCAAAAGCCTGTACAAGAAACCTTTCATACCTGTAACAACTGATTCTTTATTGTGCATTTTATATGCACATAGAAAAGGGACATTGACAACAAAAATAACATGTATAATATTTAAATATATTATGCTGATTTTTTGGACGCCTTTTTAATTTGCAATATAAATCTCATTAAAAATATTTATGCAAGTTTATTTTATTTTATAAGTGAAAGAAAATTCATATTTATTGTGACATCACGATAATATTGATCATATATTTATTTTGTTCATATGTTTATTTAATTTTATGCATTATAACATAATTAATTCCATGCTTTTCACTATAATTAAATATAAAGTATTCAATTGTTTTAATACATGGTGGGTAACCATAAAAGCACTTAAATAAAGTATTTGTGAAAAGTTTGCATTGATGAAAATGACATTACGCTTAGTTTCAAATGTATTCAAACTCTGATATAACTAAAGAGAAAAATTGGAATGATTGTATCAACATGAAGTAATATTCCCTGTTTTTTCAATTCTTAATTATAAAGATTCGAATTCGAAATTTTATTGCTTACTTCTTCTTGATTTAATACCTTGATTACATTTTAGCGACAGCTTAAAAAAGTAAGTTGTAGGTAAGATAAATTATTGAAGAATTCAGAAAAATAAAGGATTTTACGAAAATTAAAATTATTAAAAGTACTGTATGTGGAAAAAAGGTTGAAACAATAATTGATTTTGATGTTAGATTAAACAATGTAAGATTGATATTTTATGAGAATCATTTTTGTAGGTTTATTATATGTGAAATATATTAGCGACAAAATCCTATTTTTTTCACTAGGGATATTTCTCTGTCTTCGTCAAAAAATTGTATTTTATTTTTGGATGCAAACCAAAACCCAGTTTGCAATTTTTAGAAGTGTATAACGAGGGTGGTAACAGTCAGCTCTATGGCCTTCCCTTTTACTGCTCTTAAATTACTTCAATATATCATAAAATTTCAATTCTTACAACATTAAATGGGAAATAAATTAACTTTAGAATGAAATTATTTTCAGATCTGCCATTCAATTTAGCTGCTTTTTAAATAATTTTAAACACAAATTATTTTTCAAAGCTGTTTAAGAATAACAAACTTGTTGCTTCAATGATGTAAAGCAGCCATTGACAAAGTTACCACAGTTGGAAATCGATTGCCCTAACCAACTTATTGTGCGGCAGCACAATACTTATTTATTTCCAGTGTCACTTCTCAATGTTAATTTAACATAGAAAAGCCTATGGAGATCATAACTTTTTCATTTTTTCTTCCCCACCTTTTTGTCCCTGATGCCAATCATTTTTTATTCTTTACTAATTCTAATGATATTATAAATTCAATGTGTAAAAACATTTGTCTGATATCAGACAGAAAACGGATGATAAAATGCCTTTGCATATGGGTGGATTATAACCCAGAAAGTAGGACATGCTATGTTTATTTAAATTATTCAAATATGTTTCTTAATAGTTACAAATTTTGCTATTTTCATTGAGAATCAGTGGACATTTTGCCATAAAATTTAACATTATTTCTTATTGTTGCAAAAAATTCAAAAGTCGTGATGAATTTTTGTCTCCAGCAATTAATTTTCTGTTGAAAGATTTGCACGTGAAAAATAATTAAAATGATTTTTTTTTTAAGAATTAAAAATCAGATGAATAGGGTGTCATAGTGGAAATAAAAGTAATACAATAAACATTAATATTAGTCCAGTAATTTTAGGAAAAATAGCGGAAAAAATTAGAACAAAGCTGGATTTTTGCACAGATGCTAGTTAGGGTATGTAATTTAACATACTAAAAGTCCCCATCAATCTGACCGGAGCTTTCGCCTCCAGGGGGCGCTAATGATCTTGAAAAATCGGTTTTCTGTGAATATCTCATGAACAATGTCATCTAGAAAAAAAAGTTCAATTACAAAGATGTAGATAATTTAATTTCCTACAAAAAGTATTCTTAACATTTCTTTGTAACACCAACCCTTCCCTGTCAAAAATTTCAAAAAATGAACATATTTGGAAGAAAAGTTATAAAAATATGAAAAACCTGCTGTACTTTCAAAGGAATTATATAAACAGGTCTAAAATTCTTACTTTTAAATAGAGAAGGTGAATATATAATATACATATATGCTTATTTCCACACCACCATTGAGGTAAAGAATTAAGCTCGTTTTTTTTAATTGTGGTTTCCCCCGTAAGCATATTCCAGTTATAGTGACTGGCCTAATCCAATTTTAATCGTTTGACTGCTTTAGTAGTCGTTTGCACAGCTTCAATTTCTTCAGTTGATTCAGTTTCGTCATTATCTGTATTTCTTTCTTTCATTGTTGTATTGCCTTCAATATTTTCTGGTCGGCTTTCGATATCATCACTAAATTCCAGAGCAGCGATTCCCTCCTCCCTTGCAAAGGGCAGGTTACTGTCAATATCCTCCTCGTCTTCAAATTCAACTTTACTTGCTCTGTGACATGAAACTCCGCAAGTATTTACAGAAATATCAGAACATTTCAATCCAATTTTTCGGCATCCACATACCTTTCCACATCCTTTGGAGCAAGTACAAAAAATGGATTCAATAATATTTTTTGGTGCGGGCAGTAAGTTAGCTGGAATTGGTGACAAATTAGGCGCATTTTGCCAGCTCCAGTTCTCAGGAAGTAGTTTATTGCCCAATCAGTATTGTATTTGATGATAAACATGTAAATCGATTCACACGAAACACGATGATTGCGCAATCTAGCTGCATCCTCTGTAGGCGGCAACAATTAAAGGCTTTTTTTTACCAACAGCAACTCCTTTCTTGAAACATAGATAACAGTGCTTGTTCAGAGAAATTTCTGCTTTACCACCATATAAAGCAAGAAAAATAGTTTTTCCTGCCTTGGATATTTCAAATTGGGATACTTGACCACTTTTAAAAGTGCTGGCAGCTTGTATCTTACAGTCTCCTTCCTTTTTCAAAAATTTTGCTAACGACATTTTGCCTTTCCCAAACATTACTGATGTAGAGGCACAACCTGAAAAAGCGTGAAGGAACAATATATGATCTTTCAGAACTGCATCATTGTCGAGACTGTGCGATGAATACAAAGTGGTTGCAATTCTTCCTCTTCCAGGCTTAATAAAAAATATCTCTGTCTCTGGAAATGCTAATGCAGTCAGCAATACAAGCAAGTCAACATTATCACCAACAACAGTAGCAAGTGCACCAGACTTTGCTACTTCAATAGCTATGTTAACAATTAGTGTGTCAGCATCATCTTCTGCCTGTTTCGCTTCAAAACCATTCTCCGTAAATTTCTCCATGAGCATAGATATGAGATGTGTGCTGTTTTGATGATTAGATGAGAAAATTTCTTGACTAATTGACACATTCATTCCTTCGTAACAATCAATGTCAGGAGTGACAATATTCGAATACCGACGAGTTCTTTTGGCCGTTTTTGTACTATAAACTTCGTCAGAGTAACCATCGAAGGCGATTATACATTTACCACTGTAATTTCTTAGGACATAAAAAATATAACTTGTATGTTCCACCGAAGGGCCAAAGAACCAGGCTTAGATAAAATGTAAAACTGTCTGCAAACTCAAATAATTTCTTAAAAATTTTCTGCAGAAAAACGCCACGCCCCTCCTAAGTCCTATATCGCCGCTAACAGCAAAAGTGAAAAAGTCCTCTTTCCAATCCCTCACATTACGTTACATGCTCTCACCCCCCCCAGTTTTCTGAGTTAGACTTTATTGAAAAGAGGATAATGTTTACTAAGATATTAAAACCGAATTCCCCTTTCGAATGTAAAAAAGTCACTGCAAATCGCAGAGAAATGCTAAACAAGTGCATAAACATTCACTAAAATTTCCAACCAAATAAACTTTATTTAAAAGAGATCAACATTTAACATTTACTTTTCAACACAAAATTTATTTTAATCTGTTAAATTAATCTGCAAAGCCTAAAATAATCTGTAGCTCCTGCTTCGCTGCTGCACTGTTTCTGCTACCGACCCTGGCAAAAAAAAAAAAAAAAAAAAAAGCATTGTGCCTGCCATTCCAGCATAAGCCACGCACTTCCAATATTTTTAAGTTTTAAAAATATATATGCCACGGCGCTTCTTCCATAGTACATGGCATATAATTTCTAGATAGCTTTTTTTTATCTGCAGACCTGCTCACAAGTCTGCGATGGGCCTCGCACAGACTCTCCGCCTGGGGTCTTAATAATTTTTTTATGAAAAATTTGTAAAAAAAAAAAAAAAAAAAAAAAAAAAAAAAAAAA
This sequence comes from Maratus speciosus, assembly GCA_963932465.1. Lineage (NCBI taxonomy): Eukaryota > Metazoa > Arthropoda > Arachnida > Araneae > Salticidae > Maratus > Maratus speciosus. The sequence continues at coordinate 283,536,577 of OZ010794.1, read as the reverse complement.
AAACCCATCAGAACTGTCAGAATTTGAAAATTTTCTGTGAACGGCGTTTGCATGTTCGTCTATATTGTCTGACTCTGCAAAGAACACGATGCAAACACGATCATGTTACCATTCGAAAATATTCACACCAAAGTTTCGTTGTTGGCCCATTCTTTTCTAATGTTTCCATTTCACATTTTATTTTTTCAGTAAGAGAAACCAGTGTGGTGTCGTCCAATATATTCTCATATATACCTGTAGGAGTGTTTTCTTCAAAATCTGTAACAAACTTTAAAAGTTGTCCTTTTTCAGCTTCAGGTAGTGTGATATTTTTCATGATTATCTTCCCCAAAGCCAAACGCACTAAGGTGTGACCTCTAACAGCATGTGCAAATGCGTGACCGGCTAGCATATTTTCAACGGTATTCTTCGCATATACCTGGCTCAACATATCTTTCTGACCACTTCCGGCCATTATGTATCCAATACAACCAAGATATGACATTAACAGATTAAATCCTCCAAGCCTAATATAAACATTCTTAAAATTTGGCGTATCGCTTAGCGCCACATATATGTCTCTCGCTTTCATATAAAGTGGTTGGTCAAATGTCACAAAAACGTAATTTTGATTGGTTTCTTTACTTTTTTTGATCGCTGTGCAAAGACTTGAATATATTGTGTCGTAATGATTTGGTGGAAGATTCAGGAAAGGCAAGAACTGGACAGCTGAGCACTCAAAATCCTTCCCTTTTGTCAAAATTTCCATAAAGCCACTACATCCACGTACAGTCGTGGGAAAAAAAAAGTAAACACCCCTTACTAACTCCTCAACAAATTATCGTAGAAGAAAGTTACTGGTACCGAACAATTGGAAATTAAGTCTACTTTTAAATGATGTATATAAAATTTGCTTAGGGGGGCATCTACATATTAAAACGAACCATAACTTTGCTTTTTTCAATAGCAGTACACAATTCTGACAGCGTAAATGAACTCTACACCCTTCAATTAGCCTTAAAACGAATTTTTATGCAATTCGTACCATAACTTTCCAAGACATTAATTATTTTAAAATGAGTATATTTTAAGGGCTGTATCCAAATTGAAGTTCCGTACTCTATTGTTAACTGAGAGAGCCCCTTTCTTGATCAAGGCACCATAAGCACCACTCAAGGCGTCAATGAAGCCTGTTAGATTACAGTATAGCAGAATAAATGTCAAAATATCTACTCACTTCTATCATATACGGCCCCTTAAATCATCATTTTGCTGTTTTTTAAGCATAATTTGAAAACTACTTGGAAGAAAAATGTAAAATTTTGGTTTTCCATAAAGCAGGACTTAATAAATCTAAATCCATCAAAAAAATGGTAAGTTGCAATTCATAATTTTTTCAAATATTAATTTCATAAGTCATAATTTATATCATAAAATTATAAAAATTGCAAATTCAGCTTATTTATGTTTGGGTATTTTAGTATTATTGCTACACAAAAAATTAGCACATTAGGAGCATAATTTCAGGAGATATAAATAAAAATATGAAAATGTAATTTAACATTAGAAGCACTAAATTTTGAATGTTTATACTTCAAAAACTTATCATTCAAAAGACTTGAAATTTCGTGTCTAGGCATAGTTTGAACCGAAGATTTGAAATATCTTGTTAAAATTGGGCATTGCCATTGAAAAAAAATTAAGTTTGGATTCGTTTTAATATGTAGATGACCCCCTAATCAAATTTTATACACATCATTTAAAAGTAGACTTTATTTCCAATCGTTCGGTACCAGTAACTTTCGTCTATGATAATTTGTTGTGGAGTTAGTAGGGGGTGTTTACTTTTTTTTCCACGACTGTACATTAGAAATGTTCTGACTTTGCATAAAACCATGGAGCATCAGGAGTGTTTGGAACAATTGACTGTAAGTCAGTGGGCTTACCCTCCTCAAGTTGTAAGTTTTGCAAGCCCTTGTCTGCAGAAAATTTCAGATCAAAAACTTTCACCTTCAATTCACCTTGTTAATTTATGACTTTTGCCGGAGGTAATTTTGTTAACCTTTCAACACTGTCTGGAAGTAGAAAATTAGACGAGGGCGTTACACGGCTTATGCCTCCCGTGCTGTGAAAGGTGTTCAAGCCATCAATGGTGTTTACATTGAAGTCCGCATTGTCGAAAATGAATTGAATGACTGAATCGGGCAATATGAGTAGATTACCCTGCAGTGCGGCACTTGCTTCAAAAATTTTAATTTCATTGTAAGAAGCCGCGAATCCAAATTTATGCATATCCTGTAAAATTTTGGATCCAAATTTTCGATGTACATAACATCTTAAACCTATCTGAAGAGGTGAAAGGAAAGAGCGTGGTCTAGTTGCAGTCATAATTGCATGTGAAATTGCATTACATTTCAGTTTATACACATCTGATTATCTTTTCTTATTTTTCATAATTATTCCTTGCACAAGTGTCGTTAAAGTAGAGGGTACAATGTTTTCTATTTCCCCAAAGAAATTATTTATATTATTTAGGACGAAAGATTAAAGCATCGGGAACATATATCCTCTTGTATTATTTGGGTTGCTTTCTTGATGATTCTCAGTCGTTCGTCTTCTTCATTAGTTTCCTGGTTTTCATGCCATGCGGAGGTTAAAAGTTTGTAACCAAACCCTTTGAAGCATATGACTGTCCTTTTTTTTTTTTTTTTTTTTTTGAACTAGCGATTATTATTTTGTCTGCATAGTGTGCTTTAAGTTTAGAAATTATTGTCTTAACTCTTGGTATACAGAGGTTGTTCACACATTTTTTAGACGATGTATATTGTATTCACAAAACTAAATTACAGTAGAGCGCCGATTATCCGAACAAGTCGGGACCGACCCTAGTTCGAATAAGCAAAAGTTCGGATAAATGGACAGACAATTTAAGGGATGTTTTTGACTATACTAAAACCTTCACGCATTATTTAAGCTTAGGACTAACAGCACAAATTAGTGCTGGCATGTTTAAAAATTGTTTCTTGTCATTTTTTAATTTTTTTTTTTTTTTACATTTTTATCATAATTTTTTTTTCTCTGAACTCCAGAGATTATAATTTAAGCAAAAAACCTTTTGATTGTCGCTTGCTTCAACGAAGACATTCTTTTCAATGTTGCCATATCTCTAATTCTTCTTTAAATACGTTAGTTGAATGGGATCAACGTTCTTCTGCCGTTCAAGCCATTTCATAGCTGTTTCCAAACATTCAAAGGTGCACCTATGTGATGCACTTGGGTTATTTTCAGAGCATTTGCTTTCATTTTCTTCAATTTCTTTTTCATCATGAATCTCATCATTTAAAATCTGATATCCAGGGTCATGTACTTCACTATTTAACCACTCGTTAATTTCATTTTCTTGATAGCTTAGGATTCTTCCCATCTCCTTTGTTTTACATTCCTCGTTTTCTGATACACTATAAGTTTTTCCTTTATTTAAAATTTTATTCCAAGCCAATGGATAATTGAGAGTTCGGTTACAAAAATGTTTTGGGAGAAATAGGCTGTTCGGATAATTGGAAGTTCGGTTAATTGGAGTTCTGATAATTGCACTCTACTGTACATAAAATTCTTGTGTTTTAAATGTTCTATTTGACAGCCATTTTGAACTATCTTTCGACACTGCAATTTCCAGGATAATAATGCTTTTTAAAGTGGCAGATGAGGTATTCTACCCCATTCCTCCTGAACAGCTTTCCAGTGTCCTGTAAGGGTCGTTTGGATAATGCAGATTTTAAAAGTACGAAAGCACAAAAAGCCATAGGTGATACATTGGTAGATTTAGTATGGGTATCAGTGAAGGGTATGGTCTTGATACCGGTTTTTTGTTCCATTTCTTTTAGGAAATTTACTGTGGATTTTGATGTGTGACTGCTAGCTTTGTTGTGATGGCGTTTCACAGATTAATGGCACTATGGGTAAAGCGATGCATGCAGAAAAATTGGCGATAAAATATGTTCCTGATAGTATTTGGAGTTAATCTTGACATTTTTTCCACTCTCTATATTTTTAACTTGCCATTATATGAAAAACCAGCAACAATCATGAATCCCTTAGAAAAACTTTCTTTTGATTCTTTGAAACATGTACTTCAATTTTTTTTATCTCCCTTTTATGATAATAAATGGTTCTTTTTTTTGCTGCAATCATTTTAATACACCCATGATTCATCTATTGTGACAATTGTTTTCCATTTTTGTTCATTATTATTGTTTTTGGATAACGGAATATGAATATTTCTCTTCGGAAAGAGCGTAAATGTAGCCTTTGAAACACTGCTTCATTAAAAACGCCATTTTGAATAAAAACAAAAATCTCAATCTGCAGACAATAATTTTGACTTTTAAAAACATAGTACAAGTGCAATTATTTCTTTTGCAGCAAATGATTTTTTATTACCGCTAACCAAAATCGTCTAAAAAATGTGTGAACAGCCTCTGTATAACCGTGCACGTGCTGTAAAAGTTCATCAATAGAGAACTGACATTCGTCACTTTCTTCAATAAATGTATAAATGCCTTCCATACTTTCAGCAATCTGCATTTCTTTCGGTCTTCCTTTCTTCTTACTGGTTTCCACTTGTTTGGAAAAAAACCATATAAAGCATTTGTAGTGATATCGTGCTTCAGCTGCAACCAAATCAATGACATTAGATAAATGCTTACTGACTTCTTTACCCCATTTGTCTTCACGCTTATTTACAGCCATGATTAAGCTATTTTTCATTTCTAAGCTTTCAACTATTACTACTTTTTCATGATACTTTATAGATTTCTCTTTTTCCTTCTGTATAAAAGCTTCGTCTAATGTATCAGAACATAGTAAACATTTTTCCTTAAATTCAAATAAGGGACTGTCTTTTCTCTGTTTTTCTTTTAATGGGCTAATTTGTGTAGACGTTGATAGTTTTCTGCAATAGATTTCTTGTATGATTTAATAAAATTCTTTCAGGTATAATTTTTCCTACACGTTGGGTGAACTATAAATTCGCTATTGTTTTCAGCCATTTCTTCAAATGTTTTCCACTTATGGTCACCTCTTTCCAAACTTGCTGTCACAAGGGACTTCAGTCCTTTTTTTCCCAATTTTCACATAATCATTCGAAACGCAGCCCTCACCACATCCAAGACAAACTATACTTCGTCAATCTCCATTTTTCCCCTCTCAATGAGCAATCAAGAAAGAATCATTTTACATTGTCAAAACTATTTAAAACTTTCTACAGCACGCGTTAAAAATAAAATTATTCGCTTTCTAAACTCACAAATAATACTTCGTTCAGTAAATTAGAGTGATTTAATACTAACGAAATGCTCATCAGTTGAAAATAAAATACTGCAAAGATACTTGCACGTGGTATATTTCGACATAAGCAAGGGGTGATAGGATATTGCGCAATGACTATTGCACAAGCGTGCGAAAACGGCATACAGACAATGGAGGAGAGGTGGGGAGAAGGATCGAAGGTAAATAAGATTTGTCCTCGCGTTAAATATGATTGTGTTTCCGCATTTTTTCAATAATGTTTACTTTATTTCAATTTTTGACAGGAAAGGGTTGGTGTGATAAAAAAATGTTAATAACACTTTTCGTAGAAAATTAAATTATCTACATCTTTGTAATTGACCTTTTTTCCCTAGATTCTATCGTTCATGAAATATTCACATAAAACCAATTTTCCAGCTCATTAGCGCAAACCTGGAGGCAAAAGCTGATATCGGATCAATGGGAACTTTTAGTACATTAAACTACATACCCTAACTAGCATCTATGCAAAAATCCAGCTTTGTTCTAATTTTTTCTGCTATTTGTAAAAAAAGTTGATAAAATGACTGCACTATATGAGTAAATACAGAAAGTAGGTGAATATGACATCAAAAAATTTAAATAAATTTTACCGATACTGATCTTTAAGCGTGACTATAAGTTACATACTGATGAGCGAGTAGTTCGATTAAAAAGGTTGTTGATGTTTAGTACTATATAGCAGAGTATAATTGCTTTAAAAATTAATGAATTTTAAGTGTCTTTAATTTCTTAACATAATACCCAGTAACTCCCATCTTCTTAGTAGAAAATAAAAATGTCTACTTACAAATGTGAAGAGGCTTGTAGAATAAATGGGGTAGATGACTCAAAATAATACCTACTAAAAATGAAAACTTCATTGAATAAAACTAACAGCTTTTTATTTAGTCATATCAGGAGACATCTTCAATTCATACACTTGTAACACCAAAGCAAGAACTAGATGACATGCATGAGAAACTCTCATTTTATAATGGTTTGCAACTAATCACAACTAGCCAGAACATGCTGGAACTCTTTTGCATAAAAAACAGAAAGTTGAGTAACACTGTGCAACCTGAAAAACATGTCAACAAACAATGCTTCTTGTTTAACTGATACCTTGTTGGTAACCAACCAACCATTCAATCAATTAACTATGAATTTAACTGAACCATTTAAACAAAATGTAAACAATATGGATGCCAGCATGCTGTTGAAGTTAAGTGTTAGGGTTAGTTTTGTTAGTAAGTTAGTAGTTTTTATTATTGAAATATAGTAAAAGGTACCTTTTTAAATAAAACACTTAATACAAGAAATGAAGTTGAAAAATGATGGAAAAAAAACTTAATAAAAAGTGTGGTTCTTCCACAAAATGTCCCCCTTTTCCAGCATTTTTCATATACTAAACACTTTCAAAAATAAATGTAAATATATTATGCAAAATACATATGTACAATACACAATTGAAAATATTTAAATATTTACTTTCAAAAAAGTTCATGATTTAAGTTCAAAAAAGTTTTTTTTTTTTTCAGCATAAGTAAGCAGATCTAAGTTTCATAAATAAGTCCTTGCACAGAAACTTTGTTAGGAGATCAGCTAAATTGTCTTTAGACTTAACGTGAATAATGTCAAACACATTCTGTAGATATAAATCTCTTACGAACATGTATTTTAAATCTATGTATCTATTCCTGATATTCTCAGCTCGGTTCTTGATGAACTGTATAGCTGCAGCATTGTCACGCTTCAATATTGGTTTTTGGTTACCAATAATATTTGAATCAAGTTTTAAAGTAGAATATAATTGCTGTATGGTCGAATTCAAGTACTTAAGTTCTTTAGCAGCTTCTGAGGCTGCAATAAATTCAGATTTCATCGGAGACATAGCTACACAGGTCTGTTTCACTACACGCCATGTTATTGGGAGGCCATTTAAGAAAATAGAGTAGCCAGTCCAGGATCTGCGGTCACTCGGGTCACTAGCCCAGCTAGCATCAACATAGGCAGAGAGTTGAGTGGGAGACTCTTGAGGGTGCATTTGAATTCCTAATTCTTTCATAGTTCCAAGGTAGCACAGGATTTATTGAAGGCATTTCCAATGGATAGGTCCAGGATTTTCAACAAACTGGGAAAGAGCTGCTACTCCATAGCTGATATCAGGTCTGCAACGTCCGGAAATGTAGAGCAGGCATCCCAATAAATTTCTGTATGGAACATCTTCGATCTGGTTGTCATCAGTCGGCATATCTTTCCTAGAAGGAACAACTCCAGGTTGGAGGGGAAGAAAGATTTTAGTAAAGTTTTCAAAATGAAATTTTAAGACATTTCTCAATATAATCTTTACAATGAATTTTCACGGAGTCTCCTGTCATATCAAATTCAATACCCAAAAGTTTAGAAATGGGCCCCATATTTTATACTTCATATAAACTTTTTATAAGAGAAACTACTTCTTTTAAAATTATTTCATTTTCAGCAAATATCGGCAGGTCGTCCACATATACTAGTACCACTGCTTTTCTTTTATAAGAATACACACAAGTAAGTTCTGGTATTTCATTAAAACCATTACTTGTGAGTTTGTTGTGCAATTCTTCATACCAACACCTTCCCAACTGATGAATGCAGTATAATGCTTTATGCAATTTTAAGACATGGTTTTCCTTTCGAAGTGCTACGTAATCTGCAAATTGTCTTATGTATATATCTTTATCTATGGTTCCATACAAATATGCGCATTGTACATCTAGAAGACAATGCTTCCACCCCAAGATACATATGAATAAAGCTATAAAAAGTCTGATTAATAGGAAGTTAACCACTGGACTGAATGTTTCTTCATAATCCAGTCCAGCTCTCTGGTTATTCCCCAAGGCTACTAATCTTGCTTTAAAGCTTCCAAACCCATCACTGGCTTTTCTTTTAAGAGTATATACCCACTTAGTACCTAAAATTTTACAGTTTTCTGGTTGTGGAACATTTCGGTCGATCATATTTTTAATTTCTGCATCCATTGCCTCTTTCCAAAACTTTGCTTCTAGTCCAGGCAATAGGGAATTTTACCTAGGAAAATTAATGGTAGTTCTGGAAATCGGCTTACTTTATGTTTTTTGGGTTGCTGAATCCGAATTTCTAACTTCCCACCGAAATTTCTCCCGGCAACCCCCCAAATTTTGGTAAAAATCCCCCAAAAAAGGTTTTTATTAAAAAAATTAATTTTTTTATTGTTTTAGGGAAAAAGTATCTACAAATTCAGAAAGTAGACAAAATTTGCAACAAATTAGATATATGACATTATGACTTAGGATGAAGGGGAAGGGGTGATTTTGCCTTGGAACATGCACCGCGGTGCTGCGTAGATTAAGTTGCACAATTCCACTTATCCACTCACACTACATTCGCCCTCCCATCTCCCCTCCGAACTTTATCTATAAGGTTTACTTTAATTTTTTTGGGTCACTGAATCCAAAATTTTAACTTACCCCCAAAATTCCCCCCCCCCCCCCCCCCTGTTTGGAGAAGGTGCATTTGTACCTGTATTAAAAAGGTTAATTGGTTAATTTTAGAAGTTATTTACCGACTTTTTCAAAATTTTATGATTTGTCGTTTGATGTGAGGTGTTCAGCTATAAATACCCAAAATTTCAAGTCTCCAACATGTATAGTTTCTGAGAATGGGCTCTGTGACGGACAGACAAACAGACAGACAAAGGAGTGAGACGAATAGGGTTTTGTCAGATGAACGAAACCCTAAAAATAAAATCTAGAAAACTGAAATTCTGCTTTTTCAGAATTTAGTGTCGCCCCCGAAGAAAAAAGAAAAAAATGTACATATAAATAGTATAAAACATTTTTCAATTTTAAGACTTACAGCACACGCTTTTATTTTATGTAAAATGACGTCATTCGCATCCGCTTAAGAATTCCACATTTGTGGGTCCACTCTTAAATATCTACAGTAAAGTAGGAATAGGACGTCACTATCCCGAAATAATACACAAATGCAGCAAAAAGATGGCGTCATTAACCCGTTAATAGTCGCGCGTTGGTCTTTTCCCCGCCCGAAATTCGTTATCTTCCTGTAACTCATTTCCCATTAAAGTTATGATAGCCAAATTCCGGGTAGCTGACCTTGAGTGTCCACATTCTTGTGTAGTAAAATTGCAAGTCATTCCTGCTATTTCTTAGCATTTTATCACATTCTTAAGTTTCAATCGGTCTAAATGACCGCGTTGCGACCACTTGCGTCAGTTGAATTTTTCCCCCTCGTGTTCATCATTTCCCATTTCCGCGAAATCTGTAGGGGAAAGTTTCTTCGAAGTTCGGACGGTTTTTCAGAATAATGTTTTCCAGAATATGAGATAAAATTCATTTAAATTAAATTATTGCTGCATATTTATAATTTCGGAGAAAATTTTCTTATTGTTTTTATTATTTTAATTAATGTTATTATAAAACAATAAATTATAATATTAATACCTTATTATTAAATGTACAATTGAATATTTATTTTAATTAAATAGTTGCTGTAAAATACATCCCTATTAAGATGAACCTTTCAATGGTTCTATTAATTAAAATAATTTATCCATCTTAGGATTTAAATCTACAATTGCAAATGTATTTAAATTAAACATATAATTTCAATAACTTATTTATTATTTATTTTATATAAGCGAAGTTCGTATCCAGAGTTTTTATTCAAGGGCGCTGCTCCCACCCTGAAATAAGTACAAAAACTACAAATCGTGCATTTTCATTTGAAAAATGGATTTAATCACAAAATCTCGAGAGACCCCCCTCCTCCCCCCCCCCCCCCCCTCATACACACACAGACATCCCACAAAATAAATAAATAAAACGTAGTTACAACATTTACATTTATAATTTCGAAGTTAAGTATTTTTTACATTTTCTTTATTATATAATATGCTGGTAAATTAGTGGTATTGTATTTGGTTTTTGTGTTGCATGTCATAGGTTCCATTTTTATTTTCAGTTTAATTCTTCAATTTAATGTCAGTGTAATATATTGATGCTAAATTTATTTATTTTATTTTATTAAATGGATATAGAGTGCCGGAGTATCATAAAAATCTACCCGACTCTGATTATGTCCTTCAAAAAAAAAATAAATAAATAAATAAAAATAAATAAATAAATAAAAATAAATAAATAAATAAATAAATAAATAAACCCTATCACAAATTTAGATTCATAATCGTAAATGTTTTCCTACTAATTATTGATTCATAGTAACATCAGAAATTCAATCAAATCATTTACTATTTACTTTTAAGTATTTATGCAAAACGAAGAAAGAGTTATTAAAAACACTTATCTAGATGCCAACTGAATATATGCTTAAGCGAAATAAATAATTGCTGTAAAATGTTGTGAAATAAATAATTGCTGTAAAATGTTGTCAAATGAATAATTGCTGTAATCTTTTAAAGTTCAGTCAATATTTTCACCCTACGTTATCCGTTTTCGATCATCTGATAACACCGGCAAGTTTCCCCTTCGTTTTCGGCCTGCTGGTAACGGCGGCAAATGGGCCGAACGCGACTACTAACGTTCTAAAAAATGTCGCGACTACTCTCGACCAAAAAAAAAACGGCTGTCTAATGATTCATAGGCCTTCATTTGTTTGTAGCATTAATATAGATAATTAAAATGAAATATAGTTTATAATATCTCCATGTTTTAACAGAAATTTTTCGTTTATATTTTTTCAAAATTGCTCTTATTTTAATTACATTTTCTTTCGGTTGTTATGAAAAAATGGCAACAAAAGTATATAATTACTATTTTGCAACTATTTTTCCTTTACTTTCTACATAAATGGAGTACTTCCGTTGCCAATATTAAGCAAATGGTTCCAAAAACTAGAAAAAAATTAATATTTCAAAAATAATGGAGATGCAGTTTTCAAACAAATTGCACTTAAAAGTACTTTTTTTTTCCCAATACGACGGTATAAAAATGGAAAATGTGCGATGCTTAGAAGTTTAAAAAATTGCTATAGAGTATTTAATCGTACTGCTTTGTTTCTCATCTGGTTTCTGTAAGGTAATGTTATTTTTTGGAGACGATATAAAATAAGCTGGGAGAAAGAAATAGCACATCATACCGGGGGCTAATAAATAAATGATGCTGCGAAAAGTGTGGGATGAGCAGACCTGCCAACTGCTACGAAAAAATCGTAGTTGCTACGATTTGGACCTATAAATTATGATGCTACGAAAATCGGTCTTAAACTACGATTTTTTGCAAAAAACACAAAAGCATTTTTGTTTCTAGTTGCGATTTTTATCCCGCGCAGTGTATTTTTCAGAAGTGATTCTGTTCCGAAATTTCCAAGTATTCATTTCCGAAAGTTTTTAAAAATTGGCAATTAGTCTGAAAATTCAGACATTAAAAAATGTTCATGAGAAAAAAAAAAAATTCTGGGCTGCAAAAAAACTTCTTAACATAAAACACTCTAATCGGTTTTTTTTTTGTAAATATTTATAAAGGAATTCCCTTCCTTAGAAACAAGGGTGCCATTTTAAGTATTCTGGAGGGGGTTCCTTGAGGGGCAAGGTTTGAAATGGTGTGCAAAATCGTGCGAATTTCGACAAGTGACTGTGTAAAAAAAATCAATTCCGTCAATTGGTCGCAGAAGAAAATATTGTTAAAGGATTGTGGTAAAAACGTGAATTTTGTCAAAATATCGCAGAAAGGAAACTCAAATTTCGTCAAAAGATCAGTAAGATAATGCAAATTTCATCGAAAGGTTACTAAGAAAACACAAATTTCACCGAAAGATCGCAGAAAGAAAACACTAATTTAGTCAAAGGATCCTGGTAAAATAACGCAAAATTCGTCAAAGGATCGCATAAAAAATGTGAATTTCGTTAAAAGTTCATGGTAAAAAGTGTGGATTTCAACAAAGAATCGTGATAGGAAAATGTGAATTACGATTGTGAGAAAAAATTGTGAACATCCTGAAATGATGGAGGGAAAAAAATCGCGAATTCCGTCAAAATTTATTTCACTGAGCTAAAAAAAATTGGAACCAGGCTCCTTTTACAAATGTAAAAAAAAACGCTGTGAACGAAAATAACCTCTAAAAATCATGTAAAAATTTTCAGAGGAAAAAATTTACTGTATTGAGTTGAAAGATGAAAACCTTATTCCTTTTACGAATATCAAAAGATGGCTGTGAAACACGAAAAACCAATCAACCAATCTCCAGATTAATTTAAATTTTGTGTGCTACGATTTCTCATTTTCAAAGGTTGGCAGGTCTGGATGAGTTATCGTACCGCCTCGATATCGTTCATGTTTCTGGAAGGGCTCACATTGAACACTCATAACTGTGTTTAATTTAAACTTTCAACTACTATGTTGGATTTCCGATGAATAACAAGGTTGTACTTTTTTTTTTGTTTTCTTTTATTAGCCCTGTAAATTTGGGATATTTATTTATGATCACTCTGTATGAGTGTATTTGTTCAATAAATATCATTATGTTAATTGCATTCCTTCCTGGTATAACAATTTTAATGTCCAGTAGTGTAGAAATAATATGTATCTAGTACTACTTAGAAATTTTTTAATTTAATAGCCTTTACTTTAAAACTGAAGTTTTGCCTTTTTTTAGCAGTTGTAGTTGATGGTGGTGGCAATGCACTCATTTGCTGTCTCTGTCATTATGAAAAACAAGAGAATGATGAGAGGAGATTCGTCAAAACAAGATGTAGACATATTTACTGTAGAACATGTATCAATCGTAAATTCAGTAAAGAAAATCCTGAAAAACCAAGACTTTGTAATGTCTGTAATAAAAAAATTACAAAATCGTATAATAGGCCACTTTATGGCCACATGCCCGTCAACAACTAGATGTGATTGAGATGTGAGCATGATTATTTTATAGTTTTCTTTTTTTCATGTTTCAGTTTTTTAACTTTTAACTTGCATGTTTTATTTATACACATTTATATTTCCTAATATGATATTTTAGTTGTAAGTGTAAGCTACAATATGTTTGATAATTAACAAAGTTTATTTTTTAGTACAAAAGAAATAACAATACACAATATGTTTAAACTTGTTTTAAGGCATGAAATAGATTTCAATGAGTTAAATCGCATTCGCGATCATCACCAGGAATAAATTATTAATTGTTTAAACATTTTTGTGTATTGCTACATATCTGTTTTGCATTTTCTTGTGCTGAGCATTTTTTTTTTTTTTTTTTTTGGCAAAGAATATGTGCCCAAAAGAGGAATTTTGCTATCAATAGTAAAATACAGCTTAAAATTAAGAGAGAGAATTTTATGCTAGAATATACGGTAATTCTACTTTAGTAAAATAACTTTAGATACTTCCTTTTTATAGTGTGCCTTGGTTTGATTGAGAATTGGCTATGGCAAGACCATATATATTTTCATCAGTACCTTCTGGTAATCTTTTCACTCTTTCACACACACCAGAATTTGTTTAATATTTAAACTAATTTTCTAAGATTTACACATACATAGAGAAGCCATTTTATCTATAGTCTATTCAAAATTAAACGAGAAAACAAATAAGTAAAAATACATGAAATTTGTAGATTTTGCAGCTTTGACTACAATTAATGTCATTGATTGTTGCCAAAGCAATGCTCAATGCTTTACATAAAAAAACTGCTGAAATAAACATCAAGTAAATATAATTATTTTAAGTAAATGCCTAAGTAAATATTTGGATTTTTTTTTTTTTTTTTTTTTAATGTTTACACTTTTAAGCTATTTATTTCTTTTCATAAAATCATTAACTAATGAAAAAAAAAATACAAAATTGAAACTCTGTGTCATAATTTGGCAACTTTTATGTTTATTTAAATTCAATAAAAAATTATAATATATTCAAACGAAAGTAAGTTATTTAGAAGGTGTAATCAAGCGCAATTCTTTTATTACATGCATAAACAAACGTAACAGGTTTTTTTTTTTTTTTTCGTCAGTTTCTATATTATTTGGCAAGAAATCTCACTATTTTAAGCTTGAGTTGCACCAACACCATTTTAATAAATGAAAACGCTCGTATAAAAAGGAGGTACCTAATTTGATATTACATTATATAGTAGGATATAATGTAATACCATTCTCATGTTCGATGTGTCATTTATTATCATTATAAAGTTTTATAAAAGGGGAAGTTTTAGTTCTCCTGTCAAAACTGTTATGTCTTACTGTTCTTTATTTTGAGGTATTTCCAGTTTTTTAAGAATTTATGGTAGGGCTGTGCTATGTGCTAGAGATGAAAGTTGTAATTTTTGTCTATTAAGTATGACCACATTGTGTTAAACTTTCAAAATAATTGTGAAAGCCAAAATGCCTATGGGATGTAGAATGCATTTTTATTTTTTAAGTATCTCCTTGGAGGGAAAAAAAAAAAATTAACTTCTGTTTTCTTTGTACTCTTAAAGGATGCTTCTTTTTTACTTAGTTCTCAAACTATTTCTAAAAAATATACTTAATTTTATATGAAGTGTTAAAATCTTACTCACAGTTCACCAACTTTTATCACATAAAATATTAATTTAAGCAAAGATTTAGAAATATTTTGAGAACTAAGATAAAAAGAGACTCCTTTAAGAAGAGTACAAAGGAAAGAAAAGTTTAAAATATTAATTTCACACGGAGATATTCAAAAAACAAGAATGCATTCTACGCCCATAGAATTAAAGTTATCGAGGGGTGCTTGAAAGTTGACTAACCACACAGCCTTAATGCTTAAAAATAAATTAAATTATAAAATTTAAGGGGACTCAGTACCAAAAAAATTTATTTTGTGCTTATAACCTATATTATGTTTTTTTTTATTTCATGTTTGAATAAAACAGGGTATCATAAAAAGTATTAAATTAATTTCTGTATTAAATTCAAATTTAAAGTTCTGGAAGTTATCTCTGCAAGTTTTTTTATTTGTTTGTTTGTTTTCATGTAAATTCAAATATCAAGTGTTTATGTTTTGCATTTTAATTTAAAGCCTTGTGTATTTCTTTACTTGTATTTTCACTCATCAGGCTTTGTTTGAAGTTATACTTTACATTTATGTCATTTTTATGAAATTTTAAACCAGTTTTATTCAACTGTTTATCATCAATAATTTGATGTTATATATCTGTATCTCCAAATGTGCCTTTTAATAAACTCTTCAAGTGTATTTCATTCTGTCATGTTCATTGATTCTCTTTTATTTCATTCAACAACTTTATTACTTAGAGCAATTGGTGGTTAGGTTAGTAAAAAGTTTTCCAAATAGAGCTGACATTTTAATTGATAGGTGTAAATGGTCTTCAGATTTATTTTTTTCTTTTTTTAAGTGAATTTTGAAAATTACCATGTCTTGTTATAAATTGTGTATCATTTCATGATTTGAGTTCAAAGGATAGAAGTAACAGCCATAAATTTCTACTTTGGTTTAATAATGGAAAAGAAGAAAAGAAAAAATGCAAATTAAAAATACCAGTTTATTTTGAGACACCCTTTATATGTCAAAAATTTAAATCTTATATTTTTTTCTGACATGACACGATTTATTTTAAGCATTTTGGACAAAATGGTTTATAGTTATTTTTTTTCTTTCTTCCCGCTCTAACTTACCTAACAACTGTTAATTCCTTTATAGAAAACAAAAAATTTGCATTTCTAAAGAACAATCTTATAACAGTAAATTTCAGAAAGATGTTCAATTTGAGCGTGTGTGTGTGTGTGGAGGGGGAGGAGGGTCTTTTAACAGAGCGTGTGTGGGCAGACATTCTTTCAATGTGTTTCACATGTATCTGGGTATGTGGATTTCTTTATACCCTCGAAACACCCCAACGGCTAGATGAATTTTAATGAATAAGGTCTCTACTGAATCGTCTTAACCGTCCAATGGTTACAGGCAAGGTTTTGTTTTTATAAATTCAGAATGGCGGCCGTAAAATACAAAATGGCGGTAGAGACGAAAATTTGTTTTTATGCACCCTATTGAGTGGCATATCATTGGATAGGTCTTTCAAAATGAAGACGATGTTTCATTGACTATTTTATAGTCAGAAGCCCCCGTTTAAATATTACACAACCTGGAAGTTGTGTACGTAGGATCTCTAGCTTTACTTCAACTCTAATCTTCATAGACATCTATAGGCCTCATCAAAACAGTGTTTATAGATAGGAACTAACAATTAAACACAACTTAAAATAATTAAAATAATAAAACATCAATAAAAGTAAATAAAAAAAATAGGTAAGTAATATAAAAATAGTTTCACATTGATGAGAAATAATTAATTAGTTCGCTTTTTACGCAGTCGGGTTTTTTGATTTTTAAAATTTAATTTTCACTTGTTAAGTTAAAATACTTTGTTCTTTAAAAATTATCTGGTAACATGTTGGCTTAAAAATACCTATTATAAAAATTTTTAAAGATTACATATTTCTTTGAAATAAATCGAAAGTAGGGTAATTTTTTTCCTTTATGGATTATACTTATTCTAGAGCCATTGCAATGCATGTAATTGCATATTTAAATAGAGCTTAAAATCCTTGAAAAGGGCTGAAATTTAACATTTTTTCAGCTGTAAGAAATATGGCATTAGAAAAGTGTTAAATAAATTTTCTTCGCCTTTTCATTATTTTTATTATTTTCTCATCAAGATTTCAAGGCGTTTAATTTTTAGGGGGATGGTGAAGGTCTGTGCTAAGTAATTGACATCTAGCCAAAAGCGAACAATTCTGAAAATTAATAGTAAAATCTCAAATTTTTGGCTAAGTATTTGGAAAATGGTTATTTTGCTGCTGTTCATCTCTGAAGTAAGTACAAATGTTCCCAAAATTAAAAGCCAAAGGGAGGGGATGAAAGGGATGAAAAAGGGAGTAGAATATAAGCTATAAAACGTAATTCTTAAAGTTATTCTCAACACGCTGCTCATCAGACGCAAAACTTTCTGACATAATCACCAGAGTCGTTTTTATACATAAAGCATGGAATTGGCAAGCAAGACTATTAAAGTAATTAGGAGCTGAATAGCATTTTCCATTTTGTGATAAATGTATTATATATTGAGTTATAATTGATTGTTATAGCAGCGCTATGTTTCCCAGACCACCGGATCAAGAAAGTTGGCTTAAAATGAAACTTTGACAAAAAAAAAAAAGAAAGCTTTTGCCCTTATCAAGAAATGAAAAAGACTATGATTTATTAGTTTCTAAATGACAATACTAGCACATTTTGTGCATTTCAGAATAAAATTTATTTTGTTAATGTGTCAGAAGGTAGTTAGTTTGGATTTTAGAGAAGCCTTAACTACTAATTTTGTTATGGCCACATTTACAACATAACCATAATTTTAAGATTTTGGGGAATAGACAAATATGCAATGCAACAATACGTTCGATATGGCAAATGGCCAACTTTGCAACACATCCATAATTTTAAAATTTTGTGGGAATTATGCAAATATGCAATTCAACAATAGGCTTGATATGACCTACGAGATACCACATTCAAGAATAGTGAAAACGCTGTAACAAGTAGCATATAGGGTTTCCAGCAAAGGACTTCCTGATTTTTAAATTAAATAACTCGGAAACTAAGATCGATAGAAGAAGGAAACAAGTGGTATGTTTATTTTGAAAGCCGTAAAAATCTGATAGAATAGTTTTGAAATTAGTTACAAATTTTGTCGACAGGTGACGCTGTACGGTGAAGTCGGAATACAGAGTCGTAGAAATAGTTTGCAGGCTGTCCTTTGAAAGCAGTCTTTCCAATTATCATCCAATCTGCATGTTCACGGAAAGTTATCGAAAAGTTTGCAAATTGTTTTTTTTATCAGGACCTTTTGCAACTTTAACCCTTTATCTACTGACGGTACTTATAAGTATCATTAAAATAACTTGTTATAAAATTCATTTAATATATCAGTTAGTTGTAATATAGTTTAGAATGAGTTATAGATACATTACTTTATCTTGTTCCAAAAGCATTATTAGTTACGCAAAACAAATATATTTAAAAGGATGATTTATTTTGTCTTTCAATCTTTTCAGCTTTCTTGGCGTTGAGGGGGGGGGGGGGGCTGCTTTTCAATTCGGAAATATTTCTATATTTCTCTTGTAAGAACATATATTTGTACATTTCCTAATTTTTCTAAATTCTAAGAAAAATATTTTAAATAAAAGATTTGAATGGGGTTATAAATAGTGTACAAAATCCTTATAAATTCAAATTTAATGAATCCTTCTAAATTCTCCAATCTTTCTAAAATCCTTCTAAAATTTATTAAATGATTATGTAAATCTTCTAATGTAGTTTAAACAATTCACGAAAAGTGCATTCAAGATAAAATTTTCATGAATTCATAATCATGTACATAAAGGGTTAAACTGTGATTGAAACGTGCGCCTTGTTGCCGTAGGAATGTGATTTAAACGACGATGCTAGAGTACGAAAAACACGTTGCTTCACAGAAGAGATGACTTCATTCATTTCCTTCAGTAAGCAGATTGATCACTCTGTGCTTCAGAGTCCTTTGTTTAGGGATACCTCAGTGACTACAGCACCACCTGTTAACAAAATGTGTAACTAATTATGAAATTTTTGTATCAGATTTTTACGTTTTTCAAAACCACACATACCACTTGTTAGCCTCCGGTATGCTATTTCTTTCTACCAGCTTATTTTATGTCGTCTCCAAACAATTATGTTATATTGTATAAGCCAGCCGTTAAACAAAGCAGATACTTGTACGATTAAATACTCCATAGCAATTTTTTAAACTTCTAAGCATCGCACATTTTCAATTTTTATACCGTCCTATTGGGAAAAAAAGTACTTTTAAATGCAATTTGTTTGAAAACTGCATCTCCATTTATTTTTGAAATATTAATTTTTTTGTAGTTTTTAGCGATATTTGTTTAATTCAGGTATTCCATTTCTTTAGAAAGTAAGGGTTAGTTGAATATTAGCAATATAGTTGAATAGAATTATAGTAAAATAGTATATAATAGTATATAGTATATAAATTATAGAATAATAGTTGAAAATTAGCAATTACAGTATAGAACCATTTATCCGGAATGGTTGGGGTCAGATGTATTCCGGATAACTGGTTTTTCCAGTTAACTGGTTGGGGATTAAAGCAGCATCCATTTGATAAGTTTTGTGGAATATATGTGCTTGTGGCATTATTTCTGGTTTTCAATTATTAGATTACTTGGATTAAAAAATCAGATGCAAGAAAGATCAAAAGTTAATCAGAGTTTGAAAGAAGGTAACTTATGAGAATCCTTTGGGAACAAAAATTCTTCTGTTTCTTCTGCATAAAAATTAAAACATCTAAAATACAACTAAATATGTTTCCATTTCAAATACTTGATGTTGTCATCAAATTATACAATTGTTTCAAGCAATGCATATGTCAAACTGGCAGTATATGACACTTTTTTCTGCAAAGATTCTGAAATCAGTCCATTAGAAATAGCATTCCGGATAACTGGTTTTCCGGTTAACTGGTTTCCGGATAAATGGTTCCATACTGTATATCTTTTTTGTTGCCATTTTCCCATAAAAACTGAAAAAAATGTAATTAAAATACGTGCTATTTTGAGAAAAATATAAATGAATGATTTCTGATAAAACAGGGAGCTATTATAAGCTAAATTTAATTTTAAGTATCTATATTAATATTACAAACATATGAAGGCATATGAATCATTAAATAGACTTTTTTTTTTTGTCGAGTTTCTTGCTGATTTCCTTTCGCTGGATTTGTGTATTATTCTGAGATAGTGACATCCTATGTATACTTTATTGTAGATGTTGTTTATGACTAGATCGTAAATGAGGAATTTTTCAGCGGATTTGGATGACGTCGTTTTATATAAAATAAAATTATGTGTTTTAAGTCTTAAAACTGAACTACAGTAGAGTCCCAATTATCCGAGTCCCACTTAACCGAGTTCCCGCTTTAACCGAGTTATTTTCTTCTGGTGGCTTCTATTATTATGAAACAGCCATTATAAATGAAGTGTTAGATGAAGATGAAAGATCAGTCGTAAAAAGTTGGTCAAATTATGGCCATTTGTTTTCCCCATTCTGGTCAGAAAATCAGAGTTTTAACTTTTTACAACTGCTCTTTCATCTTCACCTAACACTTCATTTATAATGGCTGTTTCATAATAATTGAAGCCATTAGTCCATCAGAAGAAAAGGATCCATTCCAAAGGTATAAGTTCGATTAACTCGGATAATCGGGACTCTACTGTATCTATATTTATATACATTTTTTTTTTCATTGGGGGCGACACTAAATTCTGAAAAAGCAGAATTCCTATTCTCTTGTAATTTTAGTAAATTTAGTATTGTTCCAAAGCTCTTGTCATGAGAGTCAAGAAATGTATGGGAACTATACTCCCGAATCCAGTAGTTCACGAGATATGGGCTTTATTCTGTTTCGGAAGGAGAGAAATAAAGAAGATAAAAACAGCATGAGGGTGATTTTCAAAAAGTATCGCGTTTTACTGTCCTTTCACATTTGCATAGAAAAATAGTTAAATACAGTGCTGTAGTTGGGTGGGAATGCTGTTCCCAAAAAATATTTAGTTTGTTACTGTAAATAAAAATAATAAAATATCACGTATGAGCACATTTTTTTTTTTTTTTTTTTTTTTGGGGCAAGCGAAACTATAATTTATGCTAGTTTTAAAAAGGTCTGTTTCACTTATATTCATTCACTGTGTAGGACCTCCCTTAAAAAAAGAAACAATGTCCTGAACCGTATGTGAAATCTTGGTAGTGATCAGTAAGAAAATTATCAGACGAGACGACTTGTCGTAAATCATAAAGCACAGAAAACACCTCTAATCATTGTTCTTCTGGAAACTTCTCGGATAGATGTACCAGCAAGTAATATATGGATTAATTTCTGTTGTTTCAATTTGCTTTGATTCATAATGGAAAATGTTACTATGAGATTGATTAAATATTGCTATTAGATAGATTCTATACAAATACAGTACTATAAAAACTGGAATATAATAATTGTAACTGTTAATTGAAAAAAATCAGCTTTTGGCTAAATGTTTTAAATTGGATTTTGGCTTAGCGAAAATCCAGTAACATCAACATCGTCTCTATGAAAAGGTGAGTTCCCACAAATATTTTTTTCCAACTACAGCACTGGTTAAATATCATAATTTTAATTATTGCATTTTAACTAACAATTTTTAATGATAATTTACAGATATATTATTATTTATAAAAAATTTAAAAATAAGAAATACATTCTTTTGTAGTCAAAATGCTATTACCATATTAAAAATAAAAAGGAAAAGTTGAAAAGTATTAAAAAGGAAATTGTAAAGTATTAAAAAGGAAAAGAAAAAGTTGAGACAACCATTACCATAGGTTGTCCCAACAAGCAATTTATTAGGTAAATATCTGACTAAGTTCTATTTAAAACAGATGGTTACAATTTTTTTTATATTTTTATTTATTAAGATGCTACTAATTAAAAAAATATTTATTTTCATTAATTATCTATAATTCTTAATAATTATTTTAAACCGTGTCCTAAGAAAGAGTGTCATTACCATGCTTCTGACAAAAAGTTCATCTAGAATATTTTTGAGGGGCAGCACATGCCTTTTTATCAAGACAAAAATACTCCTTAAAAGTCAACTTGTTATCAGGTTTAGGTGAATAGAGTAAATAGTTTTATAGTTTCAATAAAATAAGCAAAGATTTTGAATGTTTTGGTGAGTAGTTTTTTGTACGTCATTACCGTACCTACTTCTAATTGATAATTAAATGAACTTTTACTTCTGAATCTGTTTTTATTATATAAGAAATAGAAAATCATTGTATGGGCCAGAAGATATACTGGCTTCCATTTATGCCTGGGGAAAAACAAAAATATTTTGCTTAATTTGTCATTACCGTTCTCACGTATGTTCATTACAAAGTTCATTAAAATTTAAAAATTAGTTTTAAAATGTTAAATTAGTAATTTATTCTCTGCTGATGCTTGTATATTAATGTTTATGAGGTAAGATAATTATTTACAAAAAAGTAGGACTTTCTGATTATTTCTAAAAATTTGATTTTGTTATTCCAAAACATGGACAGATTTTGAAAATGATCCATGAGATTCCTTATAAAGCTATCGAAGGCAGGCATTTTGTCTTATAATTAATAGTGTTTCACGATCGTGTGGTTATGAAACAGCTATCCTGATACTGGACAAATGAAAAGACCAAATAGATGAAAATTTGAGCATTGAAAAACTAGGTTCTGGTATACAGCCAGTCTTTCTACCAGCTGAATCGCCAAAATACCTTCAGCCACTGTCTGTTTATTTCTTCCAAGACCACAAGTAAGGAAAGGTGGCCTAAAATGATTTTCGTAGTTTGAGTTTGAGTTCTCGAGATCTTTGCTACAGCGAAGGGCCGGCACTATCTCTAAAAAAGATGAGGAATATAAAGTAAGCAGTATAACATTCATGAGAAAAGGGTATAACAAAGAGCTTGTAAGTAGTAAGTTCAAGTGAATGATGCTAAACAAAGAAATCAGTCAGTGAAGCAAGGCAGGTAAAAACATGGGTGGAAGCAGGAAGACAGTTAGGTGCAGTGGAGGGTGAATTTGGATAAAGCTTGTGCATTGCGGCAAGAGTTCATAGCCAAGTTGATAAGGTTGTTATATGAGATGTCTGGAGGGGCTTTAAGAGTAGTAAACAAGTCTTGTCTTGGGAGATGATACTTAGCGCAGCTAAGGAGCTTATGATGGGGAGTGTCGGTCTCATGACAATAAGTACAAAGAGGAGTAGGACTTAAATTCAATTTGTGAAGAGTTTGATTGCAAGGAACATCCTAGTTCTCCATCTAGCAATGGCGACATCACTGTGCCTGTCTGGAATCCATTTTCTGTGAGATTGAATGCTGATGTCTAAGGTGTTATAGCGTGAAGAATAGTCACTGTTAAGCCAATCATAGTCAGCTTCAATTCTGGAGTTGATTTTGAAACGATGTTTCAGGTCTTCAGAGCTAATAGAGTTGTCTTGGAGGGTGAAAGGACCATGTTTAGCACAATAATCTGCATTTTCATTAGGTGAGATACCGCGGTGTGCAGGACACCAGATGAGGAGAAGAGATTTGGTTTTAGAGATGACGTCTGAAATTTTGTTGTTGATTTAGTGAATGGAGTGTTGAGATTTGATGTTAATGTGTTTAAGAGCTGTGAGGACGGACAGACTGTCAGAGAGAATGACATAGTCAGTGTAGCTGCTAATGAAAGTATTAAGAGCAAGGGAGATCGCAAGGGCTTCAGCAGTGAAGATGGAGTTGTGAGTGTGTGAGAGACAAGCAATGCTGGACTTGTTGTAAAAGTTGACAGCAGCGAAGGAGGTTTTGATCTCATCTTTAGAAGCATCAGTCGCAATAATAGAATGGAAGGGGAAGTGCTCATGCTTGTATGCGATCCAGAGGTCCCTAACAGCATGATTGGGAAGATTGGAATCTTGAAAGGGGAGACCCTCTGTGATGATGATGTCTTTGAAAGAGAGTCCGGACCAGTAGGCCCCAATGATTTGAGAAGAGACAAAATTATATTCGTGAGTCATATCATCAAGGCAGTGATTAATGAGGCGTAGTACCCGTGGCAGAAGAACTGTGAAAAATGGTGCTGTACAGAGGAGAGTGACGGTAGGAAGCAACATGACGGATTAAGAAGCGGTAAGAAAGGGATTTGATGCGGATGCAGATGGAAGGCTGATTGGTTTCTCTATGAAGGACAGGGATGGGAGTCCACTTGGGAAGGCCGGAAGCAAGACGAAGGGCAGCATTTTAAATGGTTTCCAGCATATTATGAGAAGT
The DNA here is from genome assembly GCA_963932465.1 of Maratus speciosus. Lineage (NCBI taxonomy): Eukaryota > Metazoa > Arthropoda > Arachnida > Araneae > Salticidae > Maratus > Maratus speciosus. The sequence goes on along the minus strand of OZ010794.1, from coordinate 283,512,372 downwards.
GGCAGGAAGATACAAATAGAGAAAGCAGGAGTAGTCAATGAGGCTTCTAACAAGTGAATTCACAATTTTGATGAGATGAAAGCTGCTGGCACCTCTACTGATGCCAGAGACTGCTTTAATAAGGTTAAGACGTTTAAAGGCTTTGTGTTTAATGTAGCAAATTTGCTTGTTAAGAGAAAGAGATTTGGTGAAGTAGATGCCGAGAAATTTGAAATCATTTTGCCAGTTGAGTTCAAAGCCTTGGATTTTAATGGGCTCAACTTCTTGACGATGTCTAGAGAAATTAATACAGGAACATTTATCGGGAGCAAGACTTAACTTCCAAAAGTTCAACCAGGTGGTGATACGGTTGATATTATCTTGGAGCAGAAGGATGGAGTGAAGGGGGTCAACACCCACCACATAGATGACGATGTCATCAGCGTAGATGAGTATTTTAACGCCAGGGTCAAGGAGATCAAAGATGTCATAAATGTATAGCATAAAGAGGAGCGGAGAGAGAACACTACCGTGTGGAAGACCGATGTTAGAAGAGGTTTCAGGAGTGACAAAGCCTTTTCAACGGATTTTGATGCTACGACCAGACAACCAGTTAGCGATCCAGAGCCCGACCTTGCCACCGATGCCAACGCTGGCCAGCTTGTAGATGAGGCCGTCGATCCAGACTGAGTCAAAAGCAGATTTAATATCCAGGTTGACCAGAAAAATATAATTGTTTTCAGCACGAGCAGTGTGAATGTCATTGTAGAGGGTAGCGATGGTGGACTGGCAATCTCTGTTTGGAAGAAAGCCACCATGGTTGATATTAAGGAAGTTTTGCTTGTTGATCCAAGGAATTAATCTATTTAGGAGGATGCGTTCAAAGATTTTGCAGCAGACAGAGGTAAGGGCAATGGGACGGTAGGAAGAAACCAGTTGATGGTTCTTGCCAGGCTTCAGGATGGGGATGATGATAGCAGATTTCCAGTTGTTAGGAATATTGCTGGTGTTAAAGATATTGTTGAATCCTTGAATAATTTTATTTTTATTAGTATTGGAGAGACTCTTGAGGATGTGGATGGAGATGTTATCTTCACCAGGAGCGGTGGCTTTGCTACTATTGATGGCGGCGTTGAATTCTTCAACTGAAATTGGAGTATTCATGATAGCATCCTGGCTGCTAAGGTCAAAAGGAAGGTTTTCATGGTAGATCTCGGAATTATCAAAGTAATTAAGGAAGAGATGGGCTTGATGGTGGATGCTGGGAATATTGGAGTTATTGTGGTAGAGGATATTGTTAGAGGACGTGTGCTGCTTGTTGCCGATTTTTTTTATGATGCTGTAAATGCCTTTATTACTGGCGCAGTTTTGATAGATATGATCCCAGTAGTTCCTGATGGAGGCTTTGATTTCCCTTTTGAGCTTGCAAGCATATTTTTTGTGCTCAAGCCAGAATTCTTTAGAGCAGTGAGACTTGGCAAGGCGAAGGAATTTTCTCTTCTGACCTAAGAGCCAGCTGCATTTACTGTTCCACCAGAGGGGATTAGTTTTATGGTGGCAGACATAAGTGTGAGTGTGCATTGAAATACTGGAAGTGCAGGTTGAGGCCAGGATAGAAAAATCAATGCTGTCCCTATTGTCAAGATCCCTATTGATGTCGGTGATGACCTTGTCCCATTTGCAACTACGTTTGATTTCGTGATTTGGCTGAAGGTTGAAAGGTCCTAAAAAGTGGGCAATGATGGGGCAGTGGTCGGAGTCGAACATATCTGGATGGATGGAGTACTCCAAATGAGCTGCCATGTCAGGAGACACTAGAAAAATGTCCAGAAGAGAAGGAGCACTGTTGGGCTGGAAACGGGTGGGAGACTGTGTGTTTATAAGGAGAAGATTGTTGAGGGAGAACCATTCGATGAAGGAGTTGACATGGTTGAGTCCATTTGGGCCACTTTTCAGGATGTTTAGGTTCAGATCGCCAGCAATGATGAACGGAGGGGTGATTTGAGAGATGATGTCTGACATCAGCTGGTGATAGAAGGAGCCATGAGGTGAGTATATATTGATAATGGTAATCCATTTATTCTTAAGGCAGACCTTAACAGCAAGAACCTCCACAGGAAGAGAGGGGGACGATAAAGGCAGGAAGAGAAGTGTTAGCAGCAGTGAGAAGGCCACCGCCGCGATTGTCATGGTTGGAACAGAAAATACATTTGCCAGGAATAGAAAGAGATCTGTCAGCACAGAGAAAGGTTTCCTGGATGCAGAGAATGGAAGAGTGAGAAAAGAAACTGTTGCCCAACCAGTGGGACTTGGCCCAGATACTGCGAGCATTCCAGCAAACAAGGAAGGAATCGCACATGGGAGGAAGGAAGAGGGAAGCAGAAAGAAGGGTGGGGAAAAGCAAGAGGGCAAAAGCACAGGTAAGGCAAGGAAAAAAAAAGAAAGGGAAGAGGTTACCTACTCCGTATGGGTCTTTTATTGATGTTAGTGTTTGAACTTTTGGATTTTTGGGTGGTGATTTTGCTTTGAAGTTCTGAATCGGTGGTAATCTTGGAGGGTAAGTCTTCATCAGAAGAGTCGGCTTGGTCGGTTTTGGGATCAGCTTCTTTTAGGTCTTTTTTTTCATTGGTGTTGTTATTAGCTGAGAGTGTGGAATTTGGTTCGAGGATTTTGGTGGTGAGTTGATTGATGGTATTAAAAATTTTTTCGCTGATGGTTTCGGCAATTTGGTTGAGGTTGTTGGTAAGGGTAAGTAGGAGGGACTTGGATAGGTTGGCAATGCGGGCAGAGAATTCCTTGTTAAGAGCTTCAAGGTCATTTTTGGAGGCATAACCTTTAGTAGCACCTTCTTGAGTAGCAAGAGCATAGGATTTGTTTGTGAACGACTTCTCGTTTTCGTAGAATCGTCTTCTTGCTTCTCCGAAAGTTAGGTGATGAGGGCATTTAAAATTTAGTATTTGTTGCTCCTTTTTATAAGCAGGGCAGTTTTTATCATCCGCTTGGTGTGGGGCATGGCAGTTAGTGCATTTTATAGTTGGGTTGGAGCAGTTGACGGAGTCATGATCTTCACCGCACTTCATGCAAGCGCGGTCTTGCTTGCAGCTTTTGGTGGAGTGGGTGAATTTACAGCAATTGGTGCATCGTCTAGGCCTGTCTATGAACATAGAGATACTGTGATGCTGGTACCAGAGATTCACGGAATTAGGGAGAGAGGTGCCAAGCATAGTTACCAAGACAGTGCCAGTGGGAGAGGGGATTTTATTATTGTATTTCAGGAAACGTCTTACTTCGTAGGCATGGATGTTATTTTCTTCAAGCTCCTCTTTGATATCTTTTGAAGTCGTTGAATGGTGGATGTTGAAAAGTAAGAATTTTGTGGAAATGGATTCCATTGACAGTTTAGCTTTGACTGGAATGTCCAAGATTTGATTGATTTTTAGCAGTCTGTCCGCCGTGTTGTAGTCACGAGTGACGATAAGTATGCTACCATTTCTGGTAATTTTCAAGAGATCAATGGAGAGCGGTCCATTTGCTTTGGTAAGAAGATCGGCTTTCAGAGCTTTAGGATGTGAACTGGGAATTTTGCCATTATCACCTTCGAGGAAAATGGAAATTTCGTTGATACCATTGGACTTAGCCCGCTGAAGTATCTCAGAATGGGGAGCATCTGAGAGGTAATGAAATCCGTCGGCCATCGCGGACGGCTAGAACTCGTGGCGCATGCGAGGCTTAGCGAAGAGATAATGTGCGAGAGCTGTAAAAAGTAAAGGGCTGGAAATAAGGAAACAGTTCAGAAGTACACTAGGTCTACGAGAGAAGCTGGCAGGATGTCAGGAGAAAATGAAAACAGAAAAAAATATGCTAAACACAATAGAAAACAAATTTAAAATGACGCAAAGCGAAACCTACGAAACACCTAGGACGCCATTTTTCTCCCTGCATTCGATTTTCGTAGTTAATGTTGCCCTAGCCCTAAACCTACAGCCAGTCTTTCTACCAGCTGAATCGGCAAAATACCTTCAGCCACTGTCTGTTTTATTCTTCCAAGACCACAAGTAAGGGAAGGTGGCCTAAAATGATCCCCTTAAAGTTCCGTAAGTTCAGTTCCGAAAGTCCAGAGGCTCTGCTTCACAGAGCCTCTGGACTTTCGTAGTTAATGTTGCCCTAGCCCTAAACCAAGTGGGGGGAAAAATAGCTAACGAAACTAAGGGCAAGACATCTAGGGCTCTCCCCGCTTCAGTCTTAAGCACGCCCACTAGTAAGGGGAAAGGGGGAAACAGTTTGACGGGGTTTTGGTGGGTGGTGTTCGTGTTTGTCACTGAGGGACAAAGCAAAGTTTAAACTACGAGCTGTTTGTCCTTGAAAGAAAGATGTTGTCAAACAGCATAGGACAAAATTAAATAACAAGTTCGTATAACGAAATTAACCCAAATCTGTATTTAAAGATGGCATGTGATAAGATTTAATAATTATGAACTTTTTTAGTTGATTTAACTTATGAAAAAAATAAAATGCTTAATTAAAAATAAAATTAAAATGGTGGTCATTTTTGTTTATAAGAACTTGTTAGCTCTCGTTTGATTTTGATAACACTTCTTGAGATTCCATACTTTTATTGCAAAATGAAAAAAACTTTTGTTCATATCTGCATTTTTAATACTTTCCAACAAAGTTGCAAAGTGTTTATGCATTCGATTTGTCTGTCCATCTGTTCACACTCTAACTCCCGTAAATATACTGGGATTTTCATGCAATTGATAAAGGTAATTTAGGGTCACCAAAGCCTGTTTCGTATTGTATATGAAGTATGTAGGACTAATAGTTCATTTACAGGGGCACTCAAAAGCAGCCCCTTATTATCGCATGGGCAAATCGGGACTTTGCCCAAGGGCCCCCAAATCCATATATTAAATTATAAAATCCAGTTCCAACTTTTACATAAGTTGAAGTTATTAAATTCATCTTAAAGTACTATTTAAAATCATAGGTACAAAAAATATTGTTCATGCATTACACATATGACTGACCATCAGTTCTATTTGAATAATGTTGCAACGATTCGAATGGGTCCCCTATTTTATCTTTGCCCAGGGTCCCAATTAGTCGTGATCGGGGCCGGGGCCTGCTCAAAAGTATTCCATTACATTATGGTATAGGGGGAAAATCGTTTGCAGAATATTTTAATGACATGACGCTATTTCAAATGAAATTGATATAAATCACTGAATTTCACTACGATCCCGAACAGGGCATTCATGGTATTTTTTATTCATTTACAGGGACATACAAAAGAAATTGTTTACAGTACTGTCTTTGAGTCATATAATGGCTGGAATGTACGGTTTAAAATTCGGTATGCGCTTTTCAATTTAATTAATCTTTTGTGTGCTACACGTTATATATAATTTCTATACATCATATGCAGGGCTGCACAAAAGTATTCACGTACCATTTACCTTATTAGAGTAAATTGCTGAAAGAGAATTTTCAACTGAAGTAGATGCATTTCTTAAGTGAACTAAATTTCGGAATGCATGTAGTTAATAGATACAAATCTATATATCCTATACAGGGCTGCTGAAAAAATTCGGATAATTTTCCGATTGTGGATGGGAACAGGTGAAATTGGGTTTTGAAATCTGTTATGCGTTTCCTTATGGTTGATTTGGGCGTAATTTTTTAAACAGTGCAGCTTTATTACATTATTCTTAATGTGTTGAAAAGTGTTTCATAATCTATGCTTAACGCATAATTTTTTCGTTCTTGTTTAATATTCAAATATATTAAAACCTCTGAATAGCGGTCACTTCCGGATCGTTTAATAAATTCCTGCAAGTGTTTATACCCGGTGTCGACACTCGACACGCATCCGCACCCGAAATGAACGGAAATGAATTCATTTTTTAATGCAATTATAAAAAGTAATCTACAATTACATGTCTAATATCAATTTTAACTTTTATATAGAAAAATGAACAAATCTATATTCTTTAATATTCAAATATAGTAAAACTTCTGAATAGAGGATAATGAGGATATCTGATCCCGGATAAAATTTAAGGCCGAATACCAACTTTTTATTTTCCAAAAAAGAAGATAACTTTTATTTATTTATAATATTTTTAAAAGGGAAAAACAATTACAAATTAAGGTTCTTTTCAGTTATATTTTTAAACATTTTAATAGCTTATAATGTGATTCTTATAATATTTCGATATTTTATAACTTAAAAGTCATTATCAAGGGCATACAAAAAAATATGTTTTCAATTTAAATATGAAATGTGGACTACATTTTACAGTTTTAGGAAAAGAATACGATTATTTTCGAAGGGATATTTTCCACTTGGAAAATTTGAAATTTCATTCATAAAAAATGTATTCATAATTTTTAATAACTACATTTTGACACTCTTCTTTATATTTTTATCATGTTCACTGACCACATGAAAACATTAACCCCTTCGCGACGAGATCACTTTGCTTAATTTTTTTATTTTTTACCACCTGTTTTTCAAAACAAAAAATTTTCTGTAGTTGAATCGCGAAAATGCTCTGAATTAAGGTAAACTTTACAATAAACAAGTTGGAAACTGCTCGTCAAACGTGGCAAATGAGGTGCGTTCGTACTATAATTAGTTTTATAAATATATTTTGCACCCCATATTGTACTGAATGTATATTTTTTTGCACTTCATAAGTGCATAGTCTGTAACATCATTAAAATGCACTTGCAATATTTTTTTCCCATTGGCCGTCATGTAACGGAAAACTTTTGACTGTCCCTGTAATTAAACTATACATCCGATTTTCGTAACATTTGAAATGACTCGACAAAATTTTGCAACAATTATATATTTAAAATTTCAGACCATTCGGAAGGCTGTAACATCATTAAAATGCACTTGCAATAATTTATTCCCATTGGCCGTAATGTAACGGAAAACTTTTGACTGTCCCTGTAATTAAGCTATACATCCGATTTTCATAACATTTGAAATGACTCGACAAAATTTTGCAGCAATTATATATTTAAAATTTCAGACCATTGGGAAGGCTGTAACATCATTAAAATGCACTTGCAATAATTTATTACCATTGGCCGTAATGTAACGGAAAACTTTTGATTATCCCTGTAATTAAACTATACATCCGATTTTCATAAAATTTGAAATGACTCGACAAAATTTTGCAACAATTATATATTTAAAATTTCAGACCTTTCGGCCGGGTAGTTTTTGCTCTGTTATATGCGGACAGACGGACGGACGGACAGACAGACGGACTGAACGACGACTATAGGTGCTACGTATTTATATAATTACGAACGCACCTAAAAATGTGAGAATAATGAAGGATTCTGGGCGCCTTAACCCTTTGTGTCCTAAATTATGAATTCATACAAAATTTAAACTTCTAAAGCACGTTCCGTGATTTTTTTTAAAACTACATTAGAATATTTACACAATCATTTAATAAATTTTAAACAGGATTTTACCAATTAAAATTAATTAAATCTGAATTTATAGTTATTTTTTGCAATATTTATAACTCCACTCAATTCTTTTAATCAATATATTTTTTTTTAGTATTTTATAGAATAAGGAAATATAGAATTGGGAAATATATTAGGATATATAGGAACAAATATAATGCTCTTGCAATAGAAATATTTCCAAATTGAAACTTTTCACCCACAGTGTTCAAACGTCAAGAAAGCTGAACAGATGAAGATAAAAAAGAAACCATCCTTTCAAACGTATTTTTATTTCGTGCAACCAATCATGCTTTTGGAACAAAATAAAGTAAAGTGTCTATAACTCATTCTAAACTGTATTAGTACTAATCGATGTATTAAATTAATTTTATAACAAGTTATTTTAATTGTACTTTAAAGTACCATCGGTGCATAAAGGGTTTAGTGGCACGTATACCGGACGCTCGCCCCCAATGGGTTAACATGGAAAATATGATGGGTAAACAATGATCTGTTCAGGAAGTCTTTTAAAGGATACTACATTTTTTTTTTTTTTTTTTTATCTTAAAACATGATTTTCCACAAAATTCTTTGAAAAAATTTCCGAAATGTCTATTTTTGAAACAATTTTCAAACTGAATTTACAGGTATTATTAGTGGTTATTTTTTACAGTTTTCACAGTGAATTTTTTACAGATTTATATAGTTACTGATAGATTTTCTTTCTTTACTGATTTACCAATTTTTTAATTTATTAACTTTCTTTCAGTTAAAAAAGAAAAAACTCAGTGATAAAAGGAGAAAATTAAGGCAGAAATAATGTGATTATTAAAATTAAAAATTCCATTTCAAGCTTAGTATAATTAATATATAGGATAGATGTTCGAGTAATGGACAACTTTATAAAAATATAACCAATAAAAATTTAGCGTTTATTATTTTTTTCATAACTCCCCCTTGCATATTTTATATTTTATTAATGTTCACACTCTTAATCAAACCAATCTGGAGGCAGAAAATAATATTTCTAAGTTCCACTGTTTTTCAGTGAAAATCTCCAATGAATATGCTAAGAGTTTTCATTTAATAAACTCGTATATTCTTTATTTTCTTGCAAAATTTGCAGCTTTTTTTTTTTTTTTGGTAGTAATAGAAAACTTTGAATTTTATATTCTAATAGCCATTTATAAAATTTCATTTATTTTTAAGGTTTTAAGGGGGGTGTAGATTACTGGGATGCTTAATTAGTCATTTCCCAGTAATGGTCACCACAAGTAGGCATTGCTAAAAATGCAATTTCAGTAATGTTTGTTAAGTGAGGTGCTGGGTATGTGAATTCCGAGAGTATGAAATGAATTCAAGGTAATTAATTCATATATAATCACCCCAAACTCATACTTGAAATCTCAAAACCCACACACCCAACATCCCACTTTGGCCGGAGCGAAAGTAGCAGTTCATCGCGCCGTGAAAAGTTACTTTAAGTTATTGCAATTAATATTAATTCCCTTCTATTTATTATTCAATATGAGAATCGAGCTGAAGATAAGAAAATAAAATGATTAATCTCACCCTTGAATAATCTTCAGGATATACCTAAAATAATGGTTATAAAACAACACACGTAAACACAATAAATACATCTATATATAACTATAACTTTTAATTTACCTTTATTTGGCATATTTATGGTTATATTATATTTATGAAAAATTACTATCTGCGCAGATAAAGAATTAAAGTGTTACAACATTAAATATTTGCCAGAAAACATTTATAAATAACAAAATATTACGATTACATCACACAAAAACAAATTTGTGCATTTCACTCTCATATTCTCAACACTTAAAGAATGCGATAGCATGACGTTCCAATGTTCCCAGTCTAATGAGAATCTTACTAATAACTGTTTGTACTACATAAAGAATTATCTCTTTATAGAAAATTAAGACTTGAAGTGTCATCTGAAATCCATTTCTTGTGGATTAAATGCAGACTCACAGAGATATAATTTCTAGCTTGCCCAATTCCAGGGTAGGAGTCACGGGTGTAACATAGTTCTTCCTATTTTAAAATGAACAGAAAATCTTTACCTCTGCAGATGGAATCATAAAATTTTAATTCTCAACTGACTCGGATAACATCATTCAGTGTAGTCTCTGATTGACATCGGACATTTCAAAGGAACATCAGCATTGACATCGGACATTTCAAAAGAACATCAGCCCCGAGTTAATTGTGATCATTTGGAGAGCAAGCCGTCATCATCGCAACTTCTTTAACTTGAGATGAACTCAAATTTGTTGAATTTCTTTTATTTTTGCATTTCATTATATTTTTAACTTTCCATTTATCACCACAGATAAGATTTAATAGGTACTCCAATTATAGGAAAGCCAGCCGACCGATGTGCCGAATTTTCATAACGGCATCACCAGCCGGCCGACTCCTACGTGCTTCCTCTTTCAGAGCTAACGCCTAAGAGAGAGAAAATCGCGTCGCTTGGGGAGAAACGAAGTTAGCGGCCAGCCTGTGATTGGCTGCATAGGCGTAGCGTCGGGGGGGCACGGGGGGGCATGTGCCCCCCCAACCTTCTGAACCCCGGGCGCCAGAACAGAAAGCGTAGGGGGCGCCAAATGCAGATTTTTTTTGAAAGAATTTTTTTTGAAGAACCATTTGCATTAAAATTTACAAATATATAAAAAAGATTCATGTATAACAGAAGACTGCAAATGAATTAGAAGAAAGAGCTGTTCTCTTGGGCTATTTTCATTCTCCAATTCAAATGTACCATGTATCTTCTATCATTTAAATCACTTCATCTGTCAGGAGAATCACTAACATTTTCCAAAGTCAGTCTCTACTCATCTCTTCTGTGTGAAACTGTCCCTCACCGATAATTGCCAAACGTCAACCGATTTCCCTGGGGGAGGGGGGTGCAGAGGGGCATGTGCCCGGACGCCAGAACGAAAAGCGAAGGAGGCGCCAAATGAAGATTTTGTTTGACTCTGACTGTTCTGATGAAAAGATTCCATGAAGGCTGTTCAATTTTTTTATTTCTCTCCCTGAGCAGCGTTGAGCTTTCTTTTTTCCAGTCTTGCTATGGGCGAGGTCGGGTGGTTACCCGGGACAATAAAAACAAACGGGAGGCCGTTAATTGAAGGCTGAAATTAAGGGGGGAGGCAGAGGAGGCATGTGCCCTGTGCGTCACGCGAAAGGGGCGCCAGATGAAAATTTGGTTTGCCGTTTTATACATTATATATATGTTCGTGTGAAATTTGTGCCCTGTGCGCCACGCGAAGGGGGCGCCAGATGAAAATTTGGTTTGCCATTTTATACATTATATATATGTTCGTGTGAAATTTGTGCCCTGTGCGCCACGCGAAGGTGGCGCCAGATGAAAATTTGGTTTGCCGTTTTATACATTATATATATGTTCGTGTGAAATTTGTGCCCTGTGCGCCACGCAAAAGGGGCGCCAGATGAAAATTTGGTTTGCCATTTTATACATTATACGTATGTTCGTGTGCAATTTGTGCCCTGTGCGCCACGCGAAGGTGGCGCCAGATGAAAATTTGGTTTGCCGTTTTATACATTATATATATGTTCGTGTGAAATTTGTGTAAAAAAATTTTTCTAGCAGAAAAATCAAAAAGAAAAGCTGACTAAAGTGCATTAAAATTGTCAAATAGATAAAAAGATTCGCCTACAATATACAAGACAGCAAATAACCCCATCATTTTTCTTATAATTGCTTTTTTACATGCATATCACCATATCTGGCCTTAGAGGAGGCGAGGTCAGGTGACTGACTGGGACAATAAAAACCAAGCGGTCGAAATTTTACAAAATAAAAAGTAAAAACTTAATAATTTTGTTATTCTTGTTTTGAGTCACACATAAATTTGAAAATTAGCATTAGGTTGAGGAAAGTATGTTGACATATCTATCTATAAATAAGAAGAGTAGTATAAGTGATAATTCCACGAAATTGGTGTAGATAGTACAGGAAGATATTTTAGAATACTGGAATTCAGTTTTATGCCTACAGTAAATCCTGGTTTTTTTTTTTATCCTAAAACAATGTGACTCATATCACTATAGTATTAAATTGCCTCAATTGTAATTATTTGTAATGCTACAACAACAGTAAAATCTGGAAAAATGAAATGGTCTATAATGGAATCTTGTCTTAAATGAAAAAACTACATGGTTTCAACAGAAAGAATACCAACATTTATATCTGCTAAGACGGAAACCTGTATAAAGCAGAATTATTTCAGCTTCCTTTCAATTTTTTTACATGTTTTAATGAATATATTTGACAAAGCTGGTTATATATTTCAATATTATGTATTTTACTGTTACACATTTTAAATTTTAAAATAAGTCCGCTAACAGAGACTTTCGTAAATTTCTTTTTGTAAATTTACTTTGCGGAGGAAGTAGAGGGGCGCCAAAATCCATGTCTGCCTTGAGTGAAAATATAGATAGTTTCGGACCTGGAAGGGGTGCACAAAGCAAAATGCTTTAGTAAAACCCTTTAAAAGAAAAAAATATGAGTATAGGATTTACAGTGGTACAGTAAAAAATCTCCCACAGGGCGCCATGGCTAATGAAGGCGCCTATGCCTTTATCCCCCAAAATGATTTTTTCTCTTCTTTTTGTCATTTTTACGCGTTTTGCCAACCCAGGCGGAAGTAGAAAAATGCCGCTCTGTTCCTTTTGGTGCAATTATTTTTTGCATTACTTTTGGTGCATTATTTTTTGCATTACTTTTGGAGCAATTGTTTTTTTTTTTTTTTTTTTTTTCAACCAACCAGATCCAGTCTTAAAGAAAGGAGGCGAGCTTGGACGACTGCCCGTGATTAAAAAAAAAACTCTCACCCAGGAAGCCATGAGTAAAAGCCGCAGCCGCCCCTGCTTTTACCTTCCCAAATTACATTTCTCGTCCTTTTGCCATTCCTAGGTAGGTGACAACGACAACTGAAAATGTTGCCGCCCATTCCGTTTACTAAAATTACTTTTTTTTACACCCAGATCCGGCCTGAAAGGACGCGAGGTCGGGCAACTGTCAATGACTAAAAACTAAGGGTTGGAATATATGCACGATAGAATAGTAACCCGCTTTTTTAATGGTTTTTTAAGAATATAGCCCGGGTCTAAACTAGGGGGGTAGAGAAGGGGTATGTGCCCCAAGCATCAGAATAAAGGCGAAGGGGGCGCTAAATGAAGATTTTGTTTGTCGTTTCATACAAAATTGTATATATATATATACGAAATACAAAGAAACTCGCAAGCTAATGTTAAACTTATTGGAGCGTTCTTTTCAAATTTCTCTCTTGCATTTTAATATTTTACAATGCTTTATTTTCCTAGGATAGTTTAGATTCATCTTTAGTGTTGCTATACTTTTAAGTTTCGAAACCTGTACTGGAAGTGAAAGTAATTTTATAAAAAATATCTGCAACCAAAATCGGAAATGTGAACACTAACCCGGTTAGAATTCAACCTCAGCTTTTATAAGCTAAAAAAATCATTTAAAACTATTGATATGCAAGCGGAAAAAAATAAAAAGAACATTCCGATACGTTTAGTATTAGCGTTTCATTTTTTTCGCTGACTAGTGTAGGCTCTTAACGCTCAAGCTAATGTTAATCCTATGGGAAAGTTGTTTACATATTTCTTATTCTAATTTTAACTGTTAAATGATTTTTATTATTTTTTTTATTCTTTGCATAGGGTACCTGAGGTCGATAACTTTTATTGTGCGTGAGGAGATGTGTGTGTGTGTGTGTGTGTGGGGGGGGGGGGGGTAAGGCGCCAAAATCCATGTTTTCCCTGGGCGCAAAAAAGGGTAGTTTCGGCCCTGCCCGTACGATTGATATTAAGGGTGTACTTATTGTGAAATATATTAAAAATATTCATTAGTCACTGTTTTAAAAAGATATGTAATTGTGTATTATACATGGGATTTTGCAGATACACTGCTCAGCAAAAGTTTAGACACTGGTGATTTTTAACCTTTAAATAAAAAGTACAAACACTTGGGTTATAAAAATAGCTGTATTTATTTTTTAATATATTTTAAATGTTTTAGGACAAAAATAACGGTTTTAATGCAGGATATTATTTAATTTAACTGAAAAAAGTGAAATTTGCATGTTGCAAAAGTTTAGACACTTTTGTGATTTTTTGGCAACTGTTGACGGAAAAACGCAAATTTCAAACTTATGACGCCACATGCATGAAGTATTTAAGTGCACCTCGCGATAATATCGGTTAGTGACGATGCCGCAAGCTAGAAATTTTCAGTCAGATGAAGTAATTAAAGCATGGAAGCTGAAATCGAAAGGGAAGGCTTTTTCAGAAATTTCAGCCACTTTGAATCGTCCAAAGAAGTCTATTATTAAGTACTGTCTAAGGGTGACTCTTTCAAAGCAAAACATAAATCTGGAAGGTCTCGTGTGGCCAGAAAACGAGATTATAGAAGGAACCATAAACTGGTATCTAGACAAATGATGACTGCTAATCGCATTAAAAGTGAGTCAGAGCTTTCTGTGTCAACGGTTACTTCGTAGATGAATTATAGAAAGATGTACATTAGTTTACATGAAAATGATAAAACAACCAGCCTTGAAATCTCACAACAAATTGACCCCTTTCCGTCGCGGAGTAATTCTGTTTATAAAACTAATGAAATAATGGACTGAAATCAGAATTTATAAACGAATTTATTAGAAAGTACGAACTTGCTTATTTTCACGAATATTATAAAAGGAAAATTTTAATTAATTCTTCTTGGTGCCGTCTGTCAGTTTTGGAATTAAAATTAAGTGTGCTTTTTAAGGATACCGCCCTCGAAGGAGTTAATGATTTGGGCCTCACTTTGTTTTAATTCTCAAGTATCTCTGGAGTTTCCCAATGGTCGCCAAGCAGCGTAAGACTACATACATACATTGGAAAGCCATTTGATGAACTTTTAGCTCTTCCAAAGTATACATTTGAGCAAGATAATGCGTCTATTCATGTAGCATACAAATCAAAAAAATAATTTAACTCTCAAAATATTACTGTTCTCAACTGCCCGCGTGTAGCCCTGATCTGAACCCAATCGAAAACTTTTGTGGCATCATATCTCATACGGTTTATGCATTTTTTTGACAATACTCCTCAATAATTAACTTCGATCTGCTGTTGAACCTGTTTGGTACGAAATGGACCACCAAGTGATGCAGGATTTAGTTTTTTCGATGAGAACTCGCATTATTGCATTAATAGCAGACAATGTATGTGCAGTTCGAATTCAATTTATGGATACTTTTCTGTTAACAGACAAATTGTCTATACTTTTGCTACAATGTTAAATTTGTTTTTTTGTCATTATATATTATGTAATGTGTATAAATTAAAATTTATTGTTTGTGTGTGAAAGATAAGTCCCCACTAATATATGACAGTTGAGTTCTAACAATTCGTTACATACTTCCAACTACAGAAGCATAATTGATCATTGTCTAAACTTTTGCTGAGCACTGTATCAACAATTGGTCGCAGAAAAATAGTTTTCCATCGGTCTCGAAAAATAAAACTTGTAAATTTCGCCTAACCATTGCGGAACGAAAATCGAAAATTTTGTCAAACTGTCGCGGACAAGGAAAAAAAAACAAACCCCGCGAATTTGGTCAAATAGTCTCGCAAAAAATCGAGAAAAAAATATCGCGAATTTCGTCAAAAGATCTCTGAAACAAATACCGAATATCATTTTCATCAATCGGCCGTAGAAAAATCCACAAGTAAATCGTAAACTCCATGAAACGATCGGCAGAAAAAAAAATGCGAATTTTGGTAATTCTCGACAAAAAAAAAATCACGGATCTTCTCAAAGGACCGTGTAAAAATATCTTGAATTTTATCAAAGGTTGCGGAAACAAATGGCGACTTTCGTCAATCTGTCACCGAAAAATCGTCGCAAATTTTGTCAAAATAATGTACAAAATACTACGAATTTTGTCTAACGAACAAGAGAAAAAAATTGAAAATTTCGTCAAATGGTCGCGGGCAAAAAGACAGCAGGGGTCTGAGAAAAAAAAAAAAATCTGAAATTCACAGCAAATTTTCCGAAAGTTTACAGCAGAGGAGAAAAAGGGTGTGGGGTGGGGAATCTCCTCCCGTCACTAATTATGCGTTTTTTCGGCGGTCCTTTAGCGAAATTCGCGTTTTTACCGCGATCCTTTGCCGAAATTCGCGTTTTTCCGCGATCTTTTAAACAAAATTTACGTTTTTTCGTGATCCTTCGACGAAATTTGTTTTTCTTTATTGCGATCCTTTGACGAAATTCGTGTTTTTCTGCGATCTTTTGATGAAATTTGTGTTTTTTGCGATCCCTTGGGGAATTTTGTATTTTTTTCCCGATCCCTTAACGAAGTTTGCGTTTTTTCGTAAGTCGCGTTTTTTCCGCAATTCTTTGGCGAAATTAGTTTTTTTCTTCTGCGATCCTTTGAAGAAATTTGGCGATTTTTTCTGTGAACGATTGTCGTAATTGAATTTTCGGCTACCATTTGCCGAAATTCGCGATAGTTTTTATGACCAAATTTTCGGACTAATAACCGATTTTTTTAAATTTTCGGAACCGAATGCCTTAAATTTTCGAAAAATTCGGAATAGAATCACCCTTGAAAAGACGCGAATTTGGTCAAATAATCGCGTAAAAAATCGAGAATTTAAACAAATGATTTTGCGCGAATAATCAAGAATTTCGTAAGTCGGTTTTGAAAAGAAAATCACGAATTTCGACAAACTATCGTGGAAAAGAATAGCGAATTTCGTAAAATGATATCTGAAACAAACAGCGAATGCCATCAATCGGTCGTGAAAAAATACATATCGCGAATTTCGACAAATGGTGGCGGAAAAAAAAATTTCCCCAATCTGTCGCAGAAAAATTCGCGAATTTTGGCAAAGGATCGCGGGGAAAAAATTGTGAGTTCCGTAAAACGATCGCTAGAAACAAAGACGCGGAATTTGGCAAAATATCACGGGGAAAAAAATTGAGTTCCGTGAAACGATCGCCCCCAAAAAAATCGGGAAATTTGCAATAGGTCATAGGAAAAACTGCGAAATCTCCTTCAAAGATCGTAGCAAAAGATAGCAAAAAGAAATAACTATTTTCGTCGATTGATTGAGGAAAAAATCGCGAATCTCCTCACACAACCGTTGGAAAAGTGCTTTTGGGATGTTGACTTTGCAGGCCCTTTGAAGAAAAAGATCGAGTATTTTCAGTAAAAATAGTCGGTGAAATGAGAAAAAAGTAGCCGGTTTTCATGAAATAGTCGCTTTTTAATGATTTTCGACTTAAAATAGTCGCCATAGCCGCCGGATGCTGAAAATAGTCGCTTTTTGTAGCATTTTAGTAGTAAGTGGCAGCCCTGCAATTGTATGTTAAGAAAAATCGGAATTTTTTGAGAAATTGAGTCGAGCAGAACCGGGCCTGATTTAATTGATATTTAACGGGGCAGGCTTGTTTTGACTGATTTTTGTACGAGCCGAGCCTGGTCGTAAACTGTGAAAATATGAACGGGCCGGGCTCGGGTGGAACTTTTAATATTCTCACCGGGCTGGGCTCGGGCCTGGAAATTGCGGTCCATGCAGACCTCTAGGGGCGTGACTCCCAGGGGCGTGAAAAGAGGTGCTAAAGGAGAGATTGCCCCGGGCGCGAAATTTATGCTATGAACCACCGTTTTATTTGTTTATTAATTTTTTGGCCGCTTATCATTTTCCAGTGAAATTTCTTTTTCTCTCTTATTTTTTTTTTCCTGTAAACATGCAAAACATCATGAACTCTAAATAAGGGGATATCCTTATCAAAAAAGTACAATTTTCTTTTATGTTATTTAGTTGTGCAGAATTTCTAAATTAAAAATAAACCTTTTAAAGTTCCAAAATAAACACGAAATATTTATTTGATAGAATTTATTTATGTTTCTGCACTTTATCAATTTTATTACACCCATCAAAAAGAGAGAGATTTTTTTTTTGGGGGGGGGGGGGGGGGCGCAAGATTGAAAATTCGCACCGGGCGCCGTTTTTACTTGGTGCCCCACCAAAATTTCTGGTCACGCTACGCCTATGATTGGCTGGTCTGATAACGTTCTCAAACGAACTCAAAATGAATATTATTTGAAAAATGAATCAAAATAAATTGTTTTTGAATGAAAATTAAAGTGATAAAATTTATTATAAATGGGAAAAATTAATTTAAAATGTATATTTATTTTATAAATGAATTCAGATGATTATTTTAATTCTGATACCGGGTGTCCCAAAAAGGACTGACTGATTTTAAAATTCAATAACTTGCAAACGGTGACAGATATTTAAAAAATTCTTGCAGGAGGGTTATGCATAAGGTCAAAAGTTTTTTTACAGTGATTTTCAATTTTAGTTCGAATTACAAACAACAGATGGCGATGCGATCAATAGACGCTGAATTCAGGCTCGATTTTTGGTACTTCGTGGCCCGGATAATACATTTCCATCTCCTTTTTCAGCATGGAACAAGAGAAAGGACCAGAAATCGAGCCTGTATTTAGCGACTATTGCTTACAGCGCCATCTATTGTTTGTAATTCTAACTAAAATCGAAAATCACTGTAATAAAACTTTTGACCTTATGCACAACCCTCCTGCAAGAATTTTTTAAATATCTCTCACCGTTTGCAAGTTATTGAATTTTAAAATCAGTCAGTCCTTTTTGGGACACCCGGTAGTTTATCTCTTATTTCCCAACGATCTTGATATTGAAAATAACACATTTATTAAATTTGGAAGAACATTGTTAATTTATAATATAAATTAAGTTAGATATTATTTCTTAATTTTTGATAGCTGTAAAAGTTTAGAAATTATATTTGAAATATCTTATTAGAGATTGGCAACACTAAAACGAAACTTTGAATTTAAAAAGTAAATAGAGATCGTTAGGAAGATACATAATGTTATAAGCATTTCCTTAATTTGAAGTATTTAAATTTTAGGGGGTAATTATTATTAAATTAAATATTTAAATTGTTTTATAAGGGGAAATAGTATGTTATGTTATTATGACATAACATTAAATGTTATGTCGTAATAACATAATGTTTATAGTGTATAAAATATTTTAACTTAACTGAAAACCTAAATAATCAAATTTAATTTTTAAATTACACTTACCAAAATGTAATATCACCGAAACTTTTACAAATAGCTGTTTTTAAGCTATTTTATGTGGTTAATAAAATTTTAATATTTTATTCTTTTTTTTTTTTTTTTAAATATGTATATCTCTGCCTTGCATACTCATATTTTATAATTTGGCAATCAAATCAGTCAGGAAGCAGAAATTATTGTTTAAGAGCACCGTCAAAGAGGGGTTCATAGGGCTTAATCCCTAACCATTTAAATAAAAACAATTACAGTAGTTGTTAAAGATCTATTTTTTGTCTTAAATATTTGCTTATTTATTTTGAACAAAAAAAAAAAAAAAAAAAAAAAAAAAAAAAAAAAAAAAAAGAAGAAGAAGAAATAATATTGATGAAAGTTACAGTAATCATGAAACTAGTAAATCTGCAGATCAGTGACGTCAAACATCAGTTCTACAGTTTTATTTTGAAATTATTTTATTTTGTATTTAAAATAAAACTAATAATATCATTTCTTTCGTATTTGTACTTTTAATTATTACAAATAATATATCAAGTATTCTCTGGAAGTTTAATTGTTAAAAATAGTGAGACGAAACTATACACTAATGGGCCGTAGCAAGGTCTTAGCCCCCCCCCCCCAAAAAAAAAACATATTTTTTGGGGCCCCCCTCTAAGATTTTAGAGAAATATCTATATTTAATTTTCCACCCGAGTTCCATTTTATAACAACACCAGCGCAGTTTCGCTGGTCGAATTTCCCAAAACGAACTTCAAATTGAACGAATTTGTAGTTGGGCTGCACTGCTTTCGGCAACGTACACCCATAGGGGCTATGTCCGCTCCGATCTCGAATCATACGAACCTTGAATTATTGTAATTTTTTTATTTAGATCCAGATCAAATTCAAATTTCCAACATTTCGTTCACGTTGCTACAGGAACAGATTTGATATTCTTACAATGTGAATTTAATCAAAGGACTTACAAAATTTAACTGAGAATTCTTCCATTTAGGAAAAAAAAGTCGAAAAAATCGCCGAAGAACGAGAAAGAACGCCAAAAATTGCATGAAAATTTTCAAAGTTCATAGAGATCAAACTTTACTTATATTGGACTAAAAGATTGCAACCGGTTTTATTTTTTTTTTACGAATATTAAAAAAAACTACCAGAAAAGTGAAAAAAAGCTAAATATCACATAAAAATTCTCGAAAATTTTAAAAACAGCAGAGGACAAAATTTGGCAAAAAAGTTTGAAACTGAATTCCTTTTACAAATGTTATAAATTGCTAAGTATTGCTCATAAACAAAATAAAAAAAATAAAAAATATGGAAGTCGTTTTCGTATTTAAATTTTCTCTTCAATTTGACAATGCCATCCGCGTGGCGCAGACAGATTTTGTTTAAGCAGAAAATATTCACTTATAACAATTTTTTCCCGCTCGGATTGGTGCCTTTTATTAAATGCATATATATGTACAGATTTACTAATTCAAAAAAAAAAAAAAATAATAATAAAAAATCAAATACTTTTGGGATGTTGTTTTCATACATTCCGGTTTTCTCCAGTTTAAAATTGTCACCCAAGTTGAAATTTAAGAAGAAAAAAAATACCTTTGGATAGAAGGTACCTTTGTTTGGGCAACGAAGACGGATTTCCTAGTAGCTAATAATAAAGACAGACGTTTGTCTGTCCAGAGTTTTTCTTTGTCTGACCAGATGTTTTCTGTTCCGTACAAAATTTGACTGGAAGGTTACCTGTATGCCTGAAGTTGCTCGAAACAGGTTTTTAAATTTTTTGATTCGAATTTTTTTCACTTAATTTTTTACGATATTTTTTCGAGTTTCGTGCTTTTTTCCCCACATTCATAAAAGGAATCTATTTTCAATCCATTTTTCCATTTTAGCCGAATATAGTAAAGTTCTTCTTCGATTTTTAAATATTTCGCGAATTTTTTATGTGATTTTTAACTTTTTTTTCGCGTATTTTTTGACATTAGTAAAAGGAATCAGGTTTCAGTCTTTTATCCCGATGTACTAAATTTCGTCCTTTGCGATTTTTGAATTTTTGACGAACGCTTTTTTTTCCCCTTTTTAAGACCCCTGTGATTAGAAGAGATTTTATCTCACATTTGAAGAAACTTTCGTCTTTAGAAAGGAAAATATCTAGAAATTTTGATGTCTGATTTGTGACTTCGTGTTATGAAGGAAAAAAGTCATGCGTAAAAGTTCAGTTTCTAATAGGGAAAAGTACAATGCAGCAAAGTTGGCGGAACACTCCTATGATTTGATTTGACAAAAATGCATCTTCATATTTAGTAAGGATGTTAGGTAATTTTTATGTTAGATTGGTGAGTTTTCTATATTTTCGCGGAAAATGAGAAAATCAAATAAAAGCTTTTTTTTGTGTGTGTGTGTGTGTTTGAAGGAAAGAAAAAGTTACGGAAAAAATCCTTCAATTTACTGATTTCTTTCTTTCTTTTTTTTTTTCTTGGAGAGAGAGTGTAAAAGGAACATAGTTTCTATCTTTTATCCCAATATAGTAAAAATTTTGCCATCTGCGGCACGGATTTTTGACATCCCTAAAAGGAATCAGGTTTCAGTCTTTTAGCTCAATGTAGAAAATATACCCATAGAAATTTCTGAATTTTTTACGAACGTTTTATGTGATTTTTAGCGTATTTTTGTCTTTCACGGCGATTTTTTCACATTCCAGTTACAATCTTTTGGCTCGATATAATCAATTTTCTCTCAGCGATTTTTGAATTTTTGCCCAATTTTTTATAAGATTTTTACACTTTTTTTTTTCGCGTTTTGCGGAGTTTTTTTGACAATTTTTTTCTGAAACCGAAGAATTATCCAGTATATTTTGCTGCTGTCATAATTAAGCTGAAGTGAAAAAATAACAAATTTGTTCCTGTAGCAACGTGAGCTACGATGCTGGAAAATTTTACTTTTATCTGGACACCATCACTTTTATCGAAAAAATCATCGAAATTCGAAAATATCGAAAAATTCAATGATTCTTTTATTCAAGATCGGAGCGGGAATATCCGGAACAGGTTTACGCTGCGGAAGGCAATGAAAGCCCCCAATGGAGAACTCCAAAATATAGGTTCTTTTTTTAAAAAAGCAATTAGCGAAGCTCTGCTAGTAGATTAAATAAATACACAATGTAATTTATGTATTGTTAACATAAGTAATTTATCGAGACAAGAGAAATGAAATGTTCAAAAGGAAACAGGTCGAACATAAGGAGATAGGCGGCATATGCAATGCACATAGATGCCCGCTTATTGGGGTCCCCAACGAGATTAAGAAGCATATATTTTTTGAACATTTGAAAAAAAAAATGAGGCTTAAAAGCTTTGAATCTTGAGTTCTGAATTTTGCTCACTTTTAAGAGCGGCCCCAAAAAAGAAAATTTATAAAGTATTTAGAGCCTGCAAAACTTCTTTCATCTGGGCAATTTTAAAAAGAATGGTAGCTATAGAAAAAAAAAGGGCATGTCTGTTTTGGTTAAAGAAGTAATAGTATTAAGAAGGTTTTAAACCTTATTGGGGGCCCCAACGAGATTAAAAAGCATATTTTTAAAACATTTGAATAATAAAAATTGGGCCTAAAAGTTTTGAATCTTGAGTTCCAACTTTTCCTCACTTTTATAGGCGGCCCCAAAAAAGTCAATTAAAAAAGTATTTAGAGCCAGCAAAATTTCTTTCATCTGGGCACCTTTAAAAAGAATCGTGACTGTAGAAAGAAAGCACATTTCGTTGAAGAAAGTAATAGTATTAAGGAAGTTTTGAAACTTATTGGAGCCCCCAACGAGATTAAAAAGCATATTTTTAAAACATTTGAATAATAAAAATGGGGTCTAAAAGTTTTTAATCTTGGGCTCCAACTTTTCCTCCCGTTTATAAGGGGCCTTAAAAAAGACAATTCAAAAGAATTTAGAGCCTGCAAAATTTCTTTCATCTGGGAACCTTTAAAAAGAATGGTAGCTATAGAAAAAAAGGGCATGTCTGTTTTGGCCAAAAGAAGTAATAGTATTAAGAAAGTTTTTAACCTTGTTGGAGCCCCCAACGATATTAAGAAGCATATTTTTAAAACATTTGAATAATAAAAATGGGACCTAAAAGTTTTGAATCTTGGGCTCCAACATTTCCGCCCGTTTATAGGGGGACCTAAATAAGACAATTCAAAAAGAATTTAGAGCCTGCAAAATTCCTTTCATGTGGGCACCTTTAAAAAGAATGGTAGCTATAGAAAAAAAGGGCATGTCTGTTTTGGCCAAAAGAAGTAATAGTATTAAGAAAGTTTTTAACCTTGTTGGAGCCCCCAACGATATTAAAAAGCACATTTTTAAAACATTTGAATAATAAAAATTGGGTCTAAAAGTTTTGAATCTTGAGTTCCAACTTTTCCTTACTTTTATAGGGGGCCCCGAAAAAGTTAATTAAAAAAGTATTTATAGAGCCTGCAAAATTTCTTTCATCTGGGCACCTTTAAAGAGACAACTGGCTATAAAAAGAAAGCACATATCTGTTTTGGTCAAAAGAAGTAATAGTATTAAGGAAGCTTTGAACCTTATTGGGGCCCCCCCAACGAGATTAAAAAGCATTTTTTTAAAACATTTGAATAAAAAGATGGGGCCTAAAAGTTTTGAATCTTAGGCTCCAACTTTTCCCGCCTTTATAGGGGCCCTAAAAAAGACAATCCAAAAGAATTTAGAGCCTGCAAAATTTCTCTCATCTGGGAACCTTTAAAGAGAATGCTGGTTATAGAAAGAAAGCATACTTGTTTGAAGGAACTGATAGTATTAAGGAAGTTTTGAAACTTATTGTGACTCCTAACGAGTTTAAAAAGCATGTTTTTTAAACATTTGAATAAGAAAGTGAGGTCTAAAAGTTTTTAATCTTGGGCTCCAACTTTTTCTCCCGTTTATAGGGGGCCCTAAAAAAGACAATTCAAAAAGAAATTAGAGCCTTCAAAATTTCTTTCATCTGGGAACCTTTAAAGAGAATACTGGCTATAGAAAGAAAGCGCATATCTGTTTTGGTCAAAAGAAGTAATAGTATTATGAAAGTTTTGAACCTTGTTGGGGCCCCAATGATATTAAAAAACATATATTTAAAACATTTGAATAATAAAAATAGGATCTAAAAGTTTTGAATCTTGAGTTCCAACTTTTCCTCACTTTTATTGGGGCCCCCCAAAAAGACAATTTAAAATGTATTAAGAGAGTGCAAAATTTCTTTCATGTGGCACATTTAAAAAGAATAATGACTATAGAAAGGAAGCACATTTGGTTGAAGTAAGTAATAGTATAACGAAGTTTTGAAACTTATTGGGTTCTTAAGTGAGATTTAAAAGCATATTTTTAAAAAATTTGAATAAAAAAAATGGGCTTAAAAGTTTTGAATCTTGGGCTCCAACTTTTTCGCACTCATATAGGGGGCCCTAAAAAAGACAATTCAAAAAGAATCTAGCCTGCGAAATTTCTTTCATCTGGGCCCCTTTAAAAAAATGGATCATGTAGAAAAAAAGCGCATATCTGTTTTGTTTGATGGAAGTAATAGTATTAAAGAAGTTTTGAAACTTTGATTTCACCTTTTTCACCCATTGAAACACCAATTGATTTTCACCCCAAAAATACTAAAATGCCATTTTATTTTTTAAGTAGAACTTACAGCCTTCAAAAACTTTTATAAAGAATGGTGGATACAGAAGAAAAGCACATATCTGTTTTCCATTTCTAAATCTGATCAAGATCTTTGACCAAAAAAAAAAAAAAAAAAAAAATGAATTTCGATAAAACAAAATAAAATGTTATTAAAAATACATAATTTTTTTTTTTTAAGTAAAAACATTCGGCTGAAAGGTACAATAGTTCACTACAGGGCCCTGACTTTGCTCAGCCCCCCCCCCAAATGGGGGGTATGGGGGGCGGTCGCTACGGCCCTGACACTAATACACAAAAATTGAATGATTATCACAAATATTTTATTAATTACTGATATCCTAATTGTTGAATTTATTTAAAAATAACTATTTTATTTCATTAATATGCTTTCATTAAATTATGGTTCTAAATACAGTCACAAAAACAAGTATATTTTTATTATTTTTTATGAGCTGTCCATTACTGGAACAAAGGGTGTCCATTACTGTCATTTTACGTGTTTTGATATATTTCCGTTATGTACGATTAAGTTTTGATTCTTATTGGGAAATGAAACAGTGAGAATGATTAAATACTGTTGACAGATTAATATAATATTGTAAAAACTCGAAAGTAATAATTATAACTATTAATTTAAAAAAAAATTATAGGAATTCCTTAAAGGTGTCAATTACTGGCACACCTATCCTATATAGAAATCATTAATTAAATCAAAAAATATTTTCATAATAATTATAAAAATTAACTGTGTTTTTTTAATGATTTTTTCCCCTTTTTGTTGTTGTTATGTATAACTCAAAGCCGCAGCAAGTACAGTCTGGATGGTGCCCCTGCACCAGGCGCCGTCAGTGGGTAGGCGCGGACAGTCTTCATTGCCGCCGTCAGTATTGATTTAATGATCAATCCTTCTGACGCTTCGTGCGGTGCTCTGAACCTACACTCTCATAGATTTTTTCTGTCTTTTCTTTTCTTTTTTTTTTCCTCTTCTTTTTTTTTTTTTTTTTTTTTACTAAAATTGACGAAATTGAGCCTAAAATTAATTTTGCACTAAACTGAACGTTCAATATATTATCCATGAATTTAACTCAGAACCACACGGTGCATCAGTAATGACTGTCGGCACCAATGAAACCTGTCCGCGCCTGCCTTAATTGATGGTGCCTGGTGCGGGGGCATCACTCGATCCATCCTTGCTACGGCTCTGATTCCAACATAACAAAAACTTTGCATTTTTTCATAATTAATTTTTATAATTGTTATTGTGATAACAATGTTCAGATTTAACCCCTTGGTGACAAATGTTTTTATAGAAAAATTTTCTTTAATTAATCAGGAGGAGGGGGGAGGGTCCCGATGCATCTAGGCAAACACTTCTGTTTTAAAAATCCGGTGATAACAATTCTGTAAAATACGCTTTGCCCGAAGGGATTAATTAAAGATTTCTATTTTTATATATATTATTAGTAGTAGTAAGTTTGAAATAAAATTTTTAATTTTAGAGTTCAGGGGATTCCAAGCTTTTTTTTTTTATTATTTTATCACTAATTCCGCTTTTTTCTCGAAACTGAAAAATAAAGCAAATAAATTAAAGAGATTGGTTAAAAAAAATAATTAAACATTAACTATATAAGTATGTAAATCCTTTTTTAATAGCATGTATTTGTGCATATTTAAGCCTACTAACGTTACACAAGAAAATCCACGGGGATAAAACATAGGCGTAACCAGGGGAGGTGCCCTGGGTGCCCGGGCACCCCCCCGCTTGTGCAGATTCAAGCACAATTATTTTAAAAAATCAAAATCTACAAAAGGAAAAAGAAGTGAAAGCCGAGTTCAATTAGTTTAGCAAATTAGTTTAGTTCAAAAAACTAACAGTCTACGTTTTGAACTCTGATAAAAAAAAGAATTCGACGTTCTTTTTTTAAATTATGTTCTTTATCTTTTTAAAAACTAGAATATTTACAAGAATCTGTATTAGTCACAGTAAGTCAAAAAGGAGGTTTTATAATCCCACTTTGACGACTTTTTTTTGTGGGAGAGTTTTTTTGACATAGTTCTTTCTATTGCATGTTTCTGCAATTTCATGAGAAATTAACGCAAGTTCTTGATGAGGATACAAATATAAATTATTTGTCTTTTTGATTTCGCAGTCTAAAATCTAGAAAGGAGCAAAAAATTTTTAAAGGGAATGCAGATGTGAAACAATAATTGTAAAATGCGATTAGCCGGGGGAAAAGGACCCTGCCTCCTTTGAAAATGAGAAATAATAGCACAAAAGATTAAAATTAATCTGGAGTTGGTTGGTTGGTTGGTTGAATTTCGTGTTCCGCGACCATATTTTGGCATTCGTAAAAGGAATATGGTTGCCGTCTTTCAAGTCAATATAGTAATTTTTTTCCTCTGAAAATTTTTATGCGCTTTATGGAGTTTCTTCTCGTTTCGCGGAGTTCTTTTGAAACTAGGAAAAGGACCCGGTTTCAATCTTTTAACCCAGTGCAGTAAATTTTGACGAAATTCACGATTTTAATCTGCGATCATTTCACGATATTTACAATTTTCCCCAAAATAATTTGACGAAATTCACGTCTTTCTACGCGATTTTTTGTCGCTATCCGTACTCTTCACCACTAACCATTGACAAAATTCGTGTTTTTCACCGCGATCCTTTGACGAAATTCGCATTTTTTACCGCAATATTTTGACGAAATTGGGATTTCTTTAACTCGATCCTTCGATGAAATTTGTGTTTTCTTTGCACGATCGTTTGACGAAATTCATTTTGTCTTTCCGCAATCTTTTGACGAAATTAGCATTTTCTTTCTGCGATCCTTTGACGGAATTCTCGTTCCCACCGGGATCCTTTGACGAATTCTTTTTTTTTTCTTTTTTGGTTTTGACGACCTATTCACGATACTGATTTTTTTACAGGGGTCATTTGTCGAAATTCGCGATAGTTTTGCGCGACCAATCGGGAAAATTCTCGATATCTTTCCATACCAATTATCAAAATCCTCTACTCTTTTCCGCGACTTTTTGACGAAATTTGCAACATTTTCTCGTTAATCATTTATCGAAATTCGTAATTTTTTTGCGCAATTTTTGACGAAATTCGCGATTTCTTTCTGCACTCTTTTATCGAAATTCACGATATTTTTCACTATCGTTTGAAAAAATTCTCAATTTTTTCCGGGACCGAGTCACGAATTCTACAAAAGAAGTCCCACAAAAGAGATAAAAATCGCGGACTTCAAAAAAATTTTAAAATACTCACTGAAGAATCACAGATCTGTGAAAGAATTTTGAGGGCGGAAATACTGCACAGCCTTGTCTATTGTGCGGGACTTTCCTTTTCTGTGCACAAATCGCGCGATCTCGCACATTATTTCAAACCCTGCGCCTCAAAGAAAACTTCATTACTAGTGGAGTTTCGCTGGTTGATTTTTTTTAAACGGACATAGAATTAAAGGAATCTAGGATTTTTTTTTTTTTTTGGGGGGGGGGGGGGCTGCTGCCTTCGGCAACGTACCCCCGACCAATTTACGACCGCTTCCGTCTCGAAACAAATAAATCCTGAATTATCGCGATTTTTTTTTTTTTCGAGCGAAATTAAATTTTCTGCTTTCTTATAAGAACTGATTTGACATTCTTCTAATTCGAATATAATCACGGCAATTGCAAAAATTAGCTGACAGTTTTTTGTTTAAAAAACTAGTCAAAAAATCGCCAGAAAGGACAAAAAACCCCGCTAAAAATCGCGTTAAAAATTCGGAAAATATTAAAAAACAGCAGGAAACGAAATTAATTGATTGGGTAAAATATTTAAACCGGATTCCTTTTAGGAACGCGAAAAAAAAAAAACCCCTCTAAAAATAACATTAAAAAATTGTTACAAATTGAAAAATCGCTGTAAGAAGCTCGAAAAAAAATTTATTGAAAAGAAGACAAAGTTTACTGGATAAAATATATAAATCGGATTCTTGTTTACTAATTTGAAAAAATTCGCATAAAAAATTAATTGAAAAATTCCAGAAATTGTCTTCGATATGCATGACTTCAGGCGAACAGGTACTTTCCTGTCAAATCTTGCGGCTGTGGGGACTGCATTGTTTTTTCAGAGTTCTGTGCGCGCGCGTACACACACACACACCCAGAGACAGACAAGCACCTATCTTTATAATTACAGTCTCATCATGATAATATAATTTTTATCATTATGACAAAATTTAGTGTATACAGTAGACGCTCAATTTTGCGAACCTCTTTTTTACGAATTCTTTTACGAACTGTACTGGTCCCGACCAGCATCCCATTGAACTAATGTCATTCCCATTTAAGAACTTTCAATTTTACGATTAATCCACTTGAGTTATTTAAAATCGAGCGTCTACTATATTATCATGACCTGCTTTACCTAATACATTGGACACATTCTGAGGTAAAAACATGAATTATTAAGGAATATTGTAATTATTTATTATATTATAATAATTATTTATATGCACTTTCCTCCAAAATTTCTTGGGTCCTCCCCGGGATCCCTAAGAAGGCATGGAGTCACATTCCGAAAAACTTTCGTGGGTATGTACTGATGTATACAGCATGTATTATCTGAGATTTATCATCTGTCAAAATTTCATCTACAAGACTTTGACAGAGATAATGTTAGGACTCATGCGATGCCCCTGTGCCTATAGAAATTTCCAGCATGATTAAAGGCGTTTTTTAATCTTTATAAGAAGTTAGGGTGGCCAAAAGATTTTACACTTGTGACCACACTTAGTCACTGTCTTATTTCACTGCTGCAAGGTGATTTACGTTTTTTTGTTTGTTTGTTTGTTTTGTTTTTAACATTAGATTCAGTTTTGAACCCCTTCTCACATCCCCTCACGCAAGCAAAAATCGCGTTTGAGCCCTTAAAGAAAAAAAAAAAAAAAAAAAATACCACACAATTATGATTTCTAAGAGCAAAACCTGTCTAAAACGGAAGTTCGACCGGTTTCATGGGGTTCCGATTTAGAAGGTTTTTACTATATAAGATGTTGTTTTTATCCAACATATTCAGGTTAAAAAGTCTGGGCACCCCCCCGTTCAAAAGGCTGGTTACGCCTATGTAAAAAATAATCATTAATATATTTTTTAAAGAAAATCAGAATTATTACTGTGTAAAATTTAGTTTCAAAATTAAGTAAACTGTTGGCAAAAGTCATATTAAAATTTTTTTACAAACTTTAGACTTGCTGTTTACAAATTTGGAAAAAGACATTCACAAACTTAAGAAAATTTGTATCGATTAGATGATGAATGCATTAATTAGTCTTTTATACCTCAAAGTTAAATATTGCATACAAGAAATACGAAAGGGAATTACCGGCATGCAAGGGTATTGCAATTGAGGCGTTTAAGGTCACTGTGATAGAAATTAAGAGACTACACTAGTCTCGCTAAGACACTTGCAAGCTAATGTTAAACCTATGGGAGCGTTCTTGAAATTACTTCGCTTGTATTTTAATACTTTTAAATATTTCCTTTTTCATTTGGTACCTGAGGTCGATATCTAACGTTTGCACTTTTCGGGTTTGTTACAGTTTTATATATGTGGATACTTTCACTTTTGGAACCAGTACTGAAATTGAATCTATCCTTGTATTAAAAAAACCGCAATAAAAATCAAAAAATACAAACACACACACAAAAAGAGAAAAAAAGAATCATTCAAAATTATTAAAATACAAGCGAGAAATTTGTAAAATTTTCTCCTAGATTTATAACATTAGCGTTCCAGTTTCTAGTGAACGGAGCCTACACTAGTCAAGCAAAGATACGCTGAAGCTAATGTTAATCCTATAGAAGCATCGTTGACAGATTTTTCGCTGGCATTCAATTTTTTTTTTTTTTAAATGATTTTTTTTTCCCCTTAGGATACCTGGGATCGATAACTTTATTGTGTGTTTGTACTATTTTGATTATAAGTAGTTTTTTATTTGAAGATAATTTCCCTTTCTGAGTCGGTTCTATCCAGTTCCAAAAATGAAAGTATTCGCAAAAAAGAATATATATATATGGGGCATTCTCACAATCTTTTGAGTTTTGGGGGAAAAAATCTGGCGAAATCAAACTTGCTAAAATAACATTTTAATCTGATAGACGAATGCCTTAATCAGGGCCGGCCCAAGGCGTGTGCGAAGTGTGCCACCGCACGGGGCGCCGAGCCGGAAGGGCGCCTATAAGAGACCGAAAAAATTATTTTATATTCTGTGTTTTTTTTTTCTTTTACATTTTCTATAGCTAGGCTGAGGCCAGCTCGAGAAAGGATTCTTCGTTCTGTTTAAAAAGGAATTCAAGGGCGCCGAATTTTCGCATGCAGACATCGGCTTCTGTTCTTTATCTAAATGGAATTAATTACCTTTAAGAAAGAAACAGAATCACGAACCCCAGAAACCACCCGATTCAAATCTGCTTCCCTTGCGGGATGCTAAATTTCGACTAACAGATTCATGGTCAATTCTATCACTTCCGGCTATTTAAGGGCATTATTCTAGAGTCCTCTTATCCCACAGGGAATCTGAAACTGCCCCCCAGGTGACTCGAAAAAAGAAAACGTTAGGAGCTTAAAGGGCAGAAATTTTAAAATAAAAAAACAGAAGTCTTTGGAAAAGTTCTTTTCCTAGCAGTGTCTTTTGGATGTGAGCTCATCTTCTTCTGCAAATAGTCAATAGCGTTAGTGTCAGAAATTTTGCCGAAAATGAAAAATGAAAAAATAAATAAAAAGTAAATAATCATTATTAAAACGAGCGCAGTATCGAGACAAAACAATTCGGTCGTTCACTAATTATTCTATTAAACTGCTGTAAATTGAATGTTTAATAGGTAAAAATGAATCAAACCAAACATTTTTCAAGTAGTTTGATTCATTTATTTATTTCACTTAAATGAGTAATTTTCATGCGAATGTGAAACATAGTAGAATATTTAAAGTTATAAAGCATCCTCGTCGTATTTTAAAGTTGTCAGTTCTTGAAATTACGAAGGACGTTGCGCCCTAAACTCAGAGCAGCGGAACAAAGGCCGAAATGACGCCCTAGTGCGTGAGGCAAAGATTCAGATGGGACTCCTAACATGCTTTTAGCCACAATTTCTACTTATTAAAAAAACGATTTTGGAATTTGAGGTGGGGGTGGGTATTTTAGAGTTGAGAGCCTGGGTAGCTGCCTATTTTGCACTTGCATTAATCAGGCTCTGATCGGAACCAGTGTTTCTTTCAGGCACATATCGTGGAAGGTAGTGCCTCTCCGGTCCCCTCCCCCCCTACTTGCGAAAATTTTCGAGCAACAGTACAATTCTTTTAGTATTTAATTATTCCAATATTTATCTTCATAAACGGAGAGAAGGGGTCGGTCGGAGCTCAATTGACGGAAAGAGATTGAACTATTTCTATTTTTTCTACAGGCATACATTTGTTCCAAAATCTTCCCACTTTAGGGATTTCGTTCAACCGTCGCCCATGCCATATTCTTTGAATTTATGTATTGCCCCAGTTTTCCGAAACGTGGTCTGAAAGGAACACTGAGCGGAAAGCCAGTAAAAAATAACGTTATAAAAATATATAATTGCATTATAATGATACACTGTTTCATTCATCATTAGGGATTATTTATTAGTGGAATATAGTCTTTGGCCCATTACCAATAAATATTTCGCAATTCTGAAATTAAAACTAGTCGGATCTACCAATCCCAAAACTTTCTTCTATCTCATGCATGTTAATACTTGAAAATTCGCTATCACACTGCCAAAATTAAACGGCAATCTATGCCCATCATGAGGTTTCTATGGAATTCCATGCATTAGTTCTCGAGATATGGCTATCTCTAACATCGTGTAAAACCATCAAAATTCACCCTAGCAGCGCCACCTATTCGGTGCTTTACACCAAAATCTATGTTAAAACAAAACCACCAAGCAACCACTTACGTCAAAGTCTAACTGAATCTGAAGTTTGGGGAAAATCCGTGTATTAGTTTTTGAGATAGAGTTATTGCGGAAATATGAAAATTCCAGCATAGCAGTGCCACATCGGACAATTAACACCAAAGCCTAATCAGCAACAACTTGTGTTAACATCTAACTAAATCTGAAGTTAGATGAAAATTCGCGCATTAGTTTTTGAGTTAAGAGCGATTGCGGGAATCGGGCAAAATGCAGCACAGCAGCGCCACCTGTTGAGCGATTTATACCAACACGTAATCAGCATCAAGTCATATCAAGGGCTAACTGAATATGAATTCTTATGAAAATCCGTGCATTACTTCTTGAGGTAGAGTTATTGCGAAAATCGTAAAAAATGCAGTATAGCAGCGCCACCTCTTAAGCGATTTATACCAAAAATATACAAAACTTCAAATCATGTCAAGGACTAACTGAATCTGAAGTTTGATGAAAATCCGTGCATTAGTTCTGGAGATTGAGCTATTGAGGATATCGTGAAAAAGGCTGCATAGCAGCGCCACCTGTTGAGCGATTTACACCAAAAACTAATCAGCACCCATTTATATCAGGGACTAACTGAATATAAATTTATATTAAATTCCGTGCATTAGTTCTTGAGATAGAACGCCCACAAAATTTGTGTCATACACGGACACACAGACAGACGTTTTGTAAAAACATGTTTTTCGGGTTCTCTGACCCCTAAAACGTGTCAATCCGCCGAAAACTGGAATTCGAAAATTTTCATGAATCCAATACTTTCTTCTTGTAAAGATAGAAGAAAGTAATAACTGAAATTTTAAGCAAATATTGTTAATTTAAAAATAAAAATTGCTGGAAATTTAATTAAAAACTTTTTGGAATCAGAATATATATTTAATACTGAGTCAAAGGCTGTCTAAACTGAAAGGGAATACAATTCAACATTACAGAGATTCTTCATTATTTTGTGAAATAATTTGCACCTTAAATACTGGAAGAGCGAAATCTGCTTATGGGTAAGGTTTCTTTGGGTTAATATTGTTCTAAGCCTTTTTATGATCTATACAGACTTATGCCTGAGCGCAATTGTTCTCTTAGTGATTTATTATTTAAAATTAAGCGAAAAGTAAAATTTACCCCCCCCCCCTTTTTTTTAAATCATCTCCGAGATGGAGCAAAGGCCCTTCCTTGCTCCCCTTCCACCAGCGCCCATGACATGCACTTTATTATTTATAAATCTACTAAACAGAAGTTGATAGTAAGATTACTTTACCTTGATTTCTCATTAACAGGAGCAAAGAGTTCGATTAATAAATCAACATAAGCTTGACACTGCAGAATTTTGAAACTGGGGCCTATTTTTTAAAAAAATAATAATATCTGCATATAAATTTTATTCTGTAATCGTCTTGAAAAAATCTTTCATTTAATGCATTTATTGTTAAATAACTTTTTTTCCCTTTAGTGCCCGATATGGTGATTTTTTTATGATGTGCTGCTACACTTATGATTTTATAATGAAACTTTCTTTATCCAATTTCAGTGCGGCACTAAAACGTAAATTCGGAATACTTAAAGATTTTCTGTAGGATGGTTTAATTCTAGCGTATGTACCAGTAAAACAAAATCTGGGAAACATTTTTTTTTTTTTTTTTTGGGGGGGGGGGGGGGTGGGGGACATTTTTTGTATATTTTTTTTATATATAAATATCATCACAAAGATTGAGAACCATCCAAAAAATGAAAAGAAAGAATAAGAATATTTATGTTTCCGG